>APFE030322393.1:0-27322 GCA_000404065.3 Pinus taeda
AGACATTCTGCTTCAACTGATTCTCAAGGTGACTCCTTCACCTATCATCGTGCTGCATCTCATCCATTTGCTGCACCTTACTGTGTAGCACCATCATGCTGCCCATGATCATCATGCTGCTCATGCTCTCATACATCACTGTGCTGCCCATGATCTTCATTATGTTGCCCATACATCATGCTGCTCATGATTACTATGCCCACAGTGTCACATCATTCATCACTGCTTCATTGAGATCTTGACCTTGCTATGAATGTAATTATGCCCAGACTTTCAGCACTGAGAATAAGGTTGTCCTCATTGCTGCACCATTATTACATCATCATGGAGACCCTCACTGTTGCTTCTTTATCATATCCATGAAGTCTACCTAAAGGTTAGATCTCATGAGTGTCTAAACTGTAATTGCAACCGTGGAACTTTATTTCGAATACCCATCAAGAGATATCAAATTACAGTTCACATTGAGGTATGCAGGTTAATATAAATTGTATGTTGAGATCCTTGATCATAGGACAGGTCCTTCAGCTTCATCTGTTTGATGAAAACACTTGCAGGTTGACGAGATGTTGTTCATATATATTCCTAGATTTATACATCCGCAGATATTTCCTTTAATCACAGGTATACTAAGTATCACATATATTCGTTGTGATATGTCTAGACAGATCTGAATATAGAGCCGAGATGTAACCCTTATTCTTTCTGTAATATATATGCACAGTCTTCTTTGACCATCTGGGATATTGCGATCCAGGTATGCCGAGATTGTAATTGCTTCAGTGATGACGGAGATCACCGAGACTGGGAGAAGATAGAAACTGAGTCTTCATGACTGCGTACATCACTTGACTGCGGTTCCACATACCTGGACTGCAGCTCTTCTATCCTTGTGGATATATCTTGGCTCTCTGCGGCTAGGTGTCTGCGGCTAGAGCATCACTACGACTGCAGCTTCATTACCTTTTACAGCGAATGGAGAGCTGTGCGTATATAGTTTCCATTGCTAACGGATATAGAGAGTTGTGCGTATATATGACTCTCATGCCCAGCCTATATAGTTTCCATTGCCTGTGTATATCGGTCTCTATGAACAACGTGTGTATGTCTTCCATGACCAGCGTAGATAAGGGCATCATCTGTGGCTCTTCTTCCACCTTTGACTACGGCTGAGGTTAGCAGATTAGGGCATCATCAAGCTAGGGCTCCTTCTAGACCAACGTATTCTTTTGTTCTCTCCTTCTCCAAAAACCCAAGACGTGGAGAGGAGATCACCTCAAGAATGTGTGAAAAACGACTTCAAGTCCTCACCAATTTATACTAAAAGTTGGATGATGAATAGACACGTCTATTGGGCTTCTGAGCCTACTCAAGTGGTGGTCGGCTTGATAATAATTACATAAACAAAATAAATTCATATCTCCATAAATACTTATCGGAATCGGATGATCTTTGGATCAATCCTACACCTCTTGACGAGAGGGATCCAATAAAAATATCAGCTGCCATAAATAAGCCGACCCACATGGAGTTTGGCCCTAGTTGCCAATTTAACATAGCCAGATATGTCTTCCAACAGTTGTGAGTTCAATAGGGATTGTCTCTCTTCCCCAACTTTTATCTCAAGGTCACGGATCTCTTGAAGAGTCTCAAGCTGAATAACATTAAAATAAGTTGCCACAGAGCCATGGGCAAAGAGCTTTTCCCCATGCTACCCAGGTTGGGATTTGTTGCCTCCTCCCCTCTTGCTTCTCCCCCCTATCTTAGCGACATTGTAGAGTCATGGGATAGTTCCTCAATTTCTCAAAAAGACACAAAGATTGACTTGACCCTTCCACAACAAAACCAGGATACCAACAAATAGCCTCGTTGCAAAAGCACCAGGCAAATGACTTGACTTTTGACACAGAACCACCAGAACACATGACACCACCTTAGACACCAGAAGCTTCTGCGTCCTAGAGCCCGCAGGAAATTAACCAAACCCAACACACTTCACTTGATCAACCCCACAATTAAAACTACCTAGTCCACACTTCGCAAATAAATCCAACTGCCACTCCCAAGAGAAGAGACTGACCCAATGCTTGATGCCAAACCACTTTTGCAGACCCAACAATTTCGCCATCCCCAAGGACACAACCCACACCCAGAGACTGAGACACTAAACCCATAAAACAAATTCTTTCAAAAAAACTAGGCAAGAAATTCAAATATAACCAAGACGAGACCGACAAGAGTTCCTGGAGCTTACCAACTTCAGATGCAACAAATACCTTTGATTGAAAGCCAGCCACCACCTTCCAACCAGACCATGCCAAGCAGAAAACTTTCACTAACGGTTCCCAAATTGGAGCAGCTTGATGAATTCCCTTCCCCTCAGGCCATATCGATGCCTCCCACTGCACCAAAACCTCACCACAAGTAGACCTTGAATTCAGACAATTCCATGGCGTCTCGGGACTTGCCTCTCTCCAAACCCAACCTTCACAAAAGACTTTGCCACCCATCCCCTCCATTACATAGCACCTCTGCCAACAGAAGGACTGCATGCAAGATGCCAAGTGCATCCTTTCCTCATTAATGCACAATTACTAACTCAAGGGTAGTGGGCACTTTGCCCCAAACCCTGCTCCCTCCATCATACCACCCCCATCGGGGGAATGCAAAGCATAAATTTCTCCCATATCTTAATACCGTGAATTTTTAGCTTCAAGGCCATTATGGTATATAGAACAAAACGAAAATGGGAAGTGAGCAATATTTCAATCCTTAACAAGCTAATATTCTAGGTAGTCTTCAAATTTATTCAATTATTATTGTTCTAGGCACCTGTTACAGTCAGTTCACACCCTCTATATTTTTTATGTTATGTAATGAGTGCCTAAGGGTGTTGTTCTGTGGTTTGGATCAACGATTACCTCTATATAGCAAGCCTTGACTTTAAATGTGTTGGTGATGCATCATTGGATTAGTCCTTTTGACAGGGTACAATATGCTAGCTGCTTATCAGGTTTGATAACTGTGTATGCAGCCCCTTTCATTTGCTATTTGAAGGTAGAAAGATCTGTAAATAACATATAGGATAGCTGCCATTTTCCTATGGGTCTTCCATCTTCTTTCTTGAGCTGTTACATTCTTTGCTGTGGCACCTGTTTGCAAAATTTCAACATGATGTGCAATTACTTTCTTTCTATTATGCTCCTGCTCCTGCTCTAAAAGTCTCAATTAGCTTAAGCCTAGTGTGAGGGGCTGATTGAACTTCGTCCCAAGGATCCTCCACCAATAATAATCAAGTCATCTCCAACTACATTAGCAATAGTTCACACCAAAGAAAATCATTGATAAAATAGACACATGCCTTCAAACCAGCTGCTTAAGGTCCAACATCAATGTGTCATTTTGTTATGATGGAAAACTCTAAAAAATGCTCAGCCCTCTTTCTATTTGATTCCATTTGACTCCATTTTTCCATTTGCAAGATTAACAAGAAATCTGACATAGTCCCTATGCATGAACATCTGTCTCTTATCTACTATAGGTGCTTCCATCCTTATATATAGTTGCATCTATAGTTTGAGGCCTTGTATAACATATATGTTCAACTCTGCCTACCCACAGCTCTGTTACACATAGCCACCCCCATCAGGGGAATGCAAAGCATAAATTTCTTCCATATCTTAATACTGTGGATTTTTACCTTCAGGGTTGTTATGGTATATAGAATAAAACAAAAATGGGAAGTGAGCATTATTTCAATCCTTAACAAGCTAATGTTCTAGGTAGTCTTCAAATCCATTCAATTATTGTTGTTCTAGGCACCCTGTTATAGTCAGTTCACACCCTCTATTTTTTTATGTTATGTAACGAGTGGCTAAGGGTGTTGTTTTTCTCCCTCCATCATACCACCCCCATCGGGGAATGCAAAGCATAAATTTCTCCCATATCTTAATACTGTGATTTTTTAGCAATATTTCAATCCTTAACAAGTTAATATTCTATGTAGTCTTCAAGTTCATTCAATTATTATTGTTCTAGGCACCCCGCTACAGTCAGTTCACACCCTCTATATTTTTTATGTTATGTAACGAGTGCCTAAGGGTGTTGTTCTGTGGTTTGAATCAACGATTACCTCTATATAGCAAACCTTGACTTCAAATGTGTTGGTGATGCATCATTGGATTAGTCCTTTTGACAGGGTCCAATATGCTTGCTGCTTATTAGGTTTGATAACTGTGTATGCAGCCCCTTTCATTTGCTATTTGAAGATAGAAAGATCTGTAAATGACGTATAGGATAGCTGCCTATAGCTGCCATTTTCCGATGGGTTTTCTGTCTTCTTTCTTGAACTGTTACATTCTTTGCTGTGGCACCTGTTTGCAAAATTTCAACGTGATGCGCAGTTACTTTCTTTCTATTATGCTTGTGCTCCTGCTCTAAAAGTCTCAATTAGCTTAAGCCTAGTGTAAGGGGCTCATTGAACTTCGTCCCAAGGATCCTCCACCAATAATAATCAAGTCTTCTCCAACTACATTAACAATAGTTCGTACCAAAGAAAATCATTGATTGATGAAATAGAAACATGCCTCCAAACCAGCTGCATAAGGTCCAAAATCAATGTGTCATTTTGTTATGATGGAAAACTCTAAAAAATGCTCAGCCATCTCTCTATTTGATTCCATTTGACTCCATTTTTCCAATTGCAAGATTAACAAGAAATCTGACATAGTCCCTATGCATGAACATCTGTCCCTTATCTACTATAGGCACTTCCATCCTTATATATAGTTGCATCTATAGTCTGAGGCCATGTATAACATATATGTTCAACTCTGCCTACCCACAGCTCTGTTGCACATAGCCACAGTAAATGTTCCATTTTTGTTGGGTATGGTCCAGGACCCTTTATGCTTAGTAGCTTACCCAACAAAATGATGGACCCTTATGCTTACCCAACAAAATGATGGACCCTTGAGGACTAGTGGTCCTTTCAAGAACACTTGGGAACCCCAAAATCTCATACTTGCTTCAACACGTGGTTGCTAAAATGAATTGTGTAATCCAGTGAAGCTGCCTCAAGATCTCCAAGATGTAATTACCATTTTCCCGTGTGTGATTGCTAAAGAATACAAAGCCATGTCAAAATGTGATTGCTTGTATGCTGGCTTCTCTCTCAAAGAAGCATTTGTATTTGTTTTTTTAGGGACAACAAATATTCGTCTGAAAGAATGATGACATCATCAAAGAATACAAATTGCTTCCTTGACTTGTTTGGCTTATACCAATAGCTTGCTTTAATCAGCTGAAGGTCAAAATTTGGTAGGGATCAGTCTCCTTGAGTAGTTTGAATGGACTGTTTAGCCTTCAAGATACTATTATCCAGTGCATTGAACTCTTCTAAACTTGATGAGAACAACTTGAAGTGCAATGCTTAAAGGCAATTAGAGAACATAGAATCATTTTTCAGATGACTTTTGCAGCCTGGAGTAGGGCAAATGGGATCATCTGAATAAGATGATCTAATATGTGCTGATTGCCAAATACATGGCTGAAAACAGTGATACCAAACTTTTTCAAGAATGTCATTAGAGATGACACAAAGAGCCAATGAACCTTTCGAACAATTTATGAGATCCATTTGTTTTTATTTTTTGGGTAGTTTCCTTGTTGCTTTTGCAGAAGATCTCTAAGCAGAAATGAATATGCAAATTTAAAAAAGAAAAGGATGAACTTCATGCTTAACGAAAACATAAGAGCATCCATAATATATTCACGTTCATCCATGTTTACCAAAAACAGAAGAGCATGCGTAATATATTCACATAGTTTTTTTCATAGTTCCTGCAGTGGCACTGACCTTGAACTGAGCTCGTGAATGAGCTTCATCACAACTATCATTAGCCTGGAATGTGTTGAGAATCGAGATTGACAAAAAGGTTCCCATGTTGGTGATTGAGCTCCAAATCTGATGTTTTGAATAAATTCTCATGAAAGATCATAAATTCATCATAATGAGGACTAATTTGATCCTCTGTACCCCTAATGGCTCCCTGGTAGTAGAAGCATAGTCGGTCACAACAGAGGCAGTGCCAATTGTTACACGCAAAGTGCTGGAATATAATGGATGCCCAAACTCTGCACCATGCACTTGCTCTATCGAGTGAATCTCATTATCTTCTTCTCCATCCAATTGGGAAAAGGAATCCTTTTCAACAGGTGTAGCCTCTTTATTTTCATTGAGAATGAAGTTATAATCCTCATTACTACTACCATATTCCTGCAACAAAACTTTTTCAATGATGCCAGCAGGGCTTGCCCCAGTGGATCCTTTGCAAAGCTTCAGGCTAATAGCACATTTCTCAGTGGTTTCCAGCTCACCTCTTACCCTAGTTCTGTCCTCATCACAATTTTCAGGGATTTGCTTACTTTGTGGCCCACCATTATGGTTGGAATTTTCCCTTTCAACCTCAGAGATTGGTTCTAGTTTTAGCACATTTCTCAGTGGTTTCCAGCTCATCTCTTATGCTAGTTCTGTCCTCATCACAATTTTCAAGGATCTGCTTAATTTGTGGTGGCTCACCATTATGGTTGGAATTTGCCTTTTCAACCTCAGAGATCTGTTCTAGTTTTACTTCACCAATGTTATTAGCATGCTAAGTTGCCTTTTCTCAACCTACCCTTTCTGCAACCTCGAGGTAATTGGCTTTAAAAGTGTGCAGAATCAACAACCTACAAATTGCCTGATACCATTTGAAAATGATGGGCATCCTCTTCATTTTTATTTGGGCTACTATAATTTGGCCAAAATTTTCTGGCATACTGGTTATGTTGCTAGTTACATTTCAGACTGTTATGGTTGTCACATGGACTGTCCTTAGGGGCAGCAAATTAAATTTCCCTATAAAAGAAATCCTTTTCCAGATTTTCCGTACTCCCATTGGAGAACTTTTATTAACATCATGCTCTTACATATCAAAATTAGTAATAGACTCAGTATCACCAAAAATTTGTGCAGCGTTATCACTACAGCACCCAGGGTTGTCCATGTTTAGGCCATGATTAATCTATTTTCCTTCACATTGAGGACTCTTATTAGCTTGTTGATTCTTATTTTGTGCCTAGGGAAATTAGCAAATGGATAGTCTTCACAAGGATGCTTAGCCCACAGAGATCTGGAATTTAACCTTTCAACCACAAAGAGCTGTTCTAGTTTTAGCACATTTCTCAGTGGTTTCCAGCTCATCTCTCACCCTAGTTCTGTCCTCATCACAAATGGATAGTCCTTGCAAGGATGCTTAGCCCACAGAGATCTGGAATTTTCCTTTTCAACCTCAGAGATCTGTTCTAGTTTTAGCACATTTCTCAGTGGTTTCCAGCTCATCTCTCAGCCTAGTTCTGTCCTCATCACAATTTATAGGGATTTGCTTGATTTGTGGTGGCTCACCATTATGGTTGGAATTTTCCCTTTCAACCTCTGAGCAATCTGTTCTAGTTTTACTTCACCAATGTTGATATTAGCATGCTTTTCCCATGTTATGGGTTGCCTTTTCTCAGCCTACCTTTTCTGTAACCTCGAGGTATTGGCTTCAAAAATGTGCAGAATCAACACCCTACAAATTGCTTGATACCACTTGAAAATGATTGACATCCTCTTCATTATAATCTGGGCTACCAATTTAGCCAAAAATTTCTATCATACTGGTTATGTTGCTAGTTACATTTCAGACTATTATGGTCGTCACATAGACTATCCTTAGGGGCAGCAAATGTAATTCCCCTATAAAAGAAACCTTCTTCCTTCTTCCACATTTGTGGTACTTCCACTGGAGAACTATTATTAACATCACCCTCTTACACATCAAAATTAGTAATAGCCTCGTATCACCAAAAGTTTGTGCAGCGCTATCACTACAGCACCCAGGGATAGCACCCAGGGTTGTCCACATTTAGGTCATGATTAATCTATTTTCCTTCACATTTAGGACTCTTATTAGCTTGTTGCTTCTTATTTTCTGCCTAGGGAAATTGACAAATGGATAGTCTTCACAAGGATGCTTAGTCCTCACAATGACCTTCACTATCTTTATCACAATCAGGGTCCTCATTAAAGAATACAAAGAAAGGCTTTTCTCTTGTGTGAGATGAGATGAACTCATGCAAATGACGTGTGTGAAAATTTGGCTTTTTTTTCATCAACTACCGGCCTGTCATAAACTGGAGCAGTAAACAAGTTTTCTTTGTGAAAAACATACTCTTCAATAACAATGGAGTGTTGTCTTGTTCAAACTCTTCAACAATGTCTTCATCTCTATTATTGCTGCCACAAAATTGTTCCTTTGGGACAACAAACACATTATCATGTGATTCAATTTCTTCAAAGGACACAAAAAGAGCTCTCTCCCTTGTGGTGCTTCATCTTCATCTTCATACTCAGCAATGCCTTTATGAACTTCAAAAGAAACCAAGCAGATCTTCCTCGTTAAGGATGCCAATAGCTCTTTGTAACTGTCTTCAGAACTTTGGCAATCTTGTGCCCAACACTAGAGAAAACTTTCAACGAGGGTTGCCAACGAGGCTATGATCTTTGGACTGCAAGAGTGTCTAAGCCAATCATTATTTCCTTGTCCCAAAGAACGAGCAAATTATCTCATCATGATATTTTCATGTTTTTCCTTGAACGTTGAAATATTTCCCATGAATGCCAATGCATGTGGGACAACAACTAAATAGACACCATCAAAATTTGGAAGCCTTTCATTGATTTTTAGGGAGGCCTATTTGTGTATCCTGTCATATTGTCAATTTTTAGCATTGAAAATAAAACATGCAAAACCTAAGGAGCCATCTTGCCTTGCAAATTCAAAATTGGTGATAAATGCAATTTTATACCTTGAAAATAAAACATGCAAAACCTAAGGAGCCATCTTGCCATGCAAATTCAAAATTGACGATAAATGCAATTTTATACCTTTTTCATAGTGAAGTTGGCAAGATGAGTAGTTAAATGCCTTCACAATGATGCTTATCTCACCTCACAAGCATCAAGTCTTCAAAGTCCTTGAAGAACAATCACTTTATTCTTCCAATGGAGTCATCTACGTCAATGGAGTCACTTAAGTCTTCAAAGAATAAGGACTTCATTCTTCGAAAGGAGTCACCTAGATTGAAAATTTTCAAGATTGAGCTTCATCTAATGTCATCTTCCAAGAAATGAATTTTATTACCAACAACAACAATAAAATGTTACAATAAAATCTCACACACTTCTTGTCATAAAGTCCAAAAGATAAAGTCTAGAATCTTTTGTACTCAAGATGGGATAAGTGTCACCTCACCAAGCCTCTTCTCACTTCACTCAAGATGGGATCAAGTGTCACCTCACCAACCCTCTTCTCACTTTTGGCCAGCTCTTCTCCAACTCTATGGGGGACTTAGAGCTTCTCCCTATTAGGACTTAGGGATCTAATGTTGTGATCAAACCATGTCAAGAGCCCCCGAAGGATTCTACTTAAGATACTACTAATCAAAGGATTGAACCATTAAGTTTTAAGGTGGATAGGATTGCTAGGGTTTTTTTGGGGGAATTTCTAGGTTTGAGTTCAAAGGGAAAGGTCCCCAAACACATACAAGGAATCACTAGGAGAGTAAAATGCCAACAAAATAGTTTAAATGGTTTATGGATAAAAAGGGTGATGGAGGATAAAAGATCAATTCCTTAGCTTGCCAATATATTTTCAAGAGCGTATGGGGTCAAGGCTTGCCAATATATATTTTTTGGAGCATATGGGGTCAATGAACAACAAAATCAAATTGAAATGAAGTAGATTTAGGTTCAAAGACTAGAGAAAACTAACTTGTGTGCCCTTGAGGTTTGACCTAGGCATCCTTCAATCTTAAAAGGTGGGATAAGGGAGAGCAAGCTCAACCTAGGCCATCTCAAAAGAGCTTTAGGAGAAGTCCAAAGAGGCTTGGAGTAGATTCAGTTTCAAGGACTAGAGTAGACTAGTTTGTGTACGTTAGAGGCATCTTCCTGAAGGAAGAATAATATAATATACCAGCGAACCTAAGGTGAATTTTTAATAACCCTTATCAATAAACTTAAGTAAAGAAAAATCGCTTACTCAGTTTGTCATGCATTCATCAAAATTCACCTATAATCATCCATGAAAAGAAGCCTATCCACATCAAGATCTACCAATATCCATTAAGAAAGAAAACTATCCAGACTAGCAGAAACTCCTTAAGAAGTCGCTCAACTCATCCATCCATAGCCAAAATTAAGAAACAAGAGAAAATTTCAAAAAATTTAGACTTGTAGGGATTTCAGCGATCGTCCAACAATGAGAAAATGAGAGGAAGTGCACCACTATATATAGAGGTGTTCAACTGCCCTTACATTAAAATATTAATTTCCTAGCCTAAAAGCTCCTAATCTAGCCTATGGAGGGAAAAAGGCCCTATTATTCAATTAATTAATCTAAATTACATAATGTAAAGGGCATTCATGCCACATGTACAAAGTGAAGGGGCACAAGCCCTTAAAAAGTGACCCATCTCTATAAATGAGGGGTTTATAGGGGTCTTGAACACAACAACTAGCCTCATTAATCTAAATTACATAATATAAAGGGTATTCATGCCACATGTACAAAGTGAAGGGGCACAATCCCTCAAAAAGTGACCCATCTCTATAAATGAGGGGTTTATAGGGGCCTTTAACACAACATCCAGCCTCCAAAGGCCTGCCCTTCAATGTTGGAAAAACCCATTAAAAAGTGACCCATTTCCATGAATGAGGGGATTAGCCTTTAGCACAACAGCTAGCCTCCAAAGGCCTGACCGTGTTGAAAAAATCCTTCAACCTGCCACCAAAATCCTCTAGTCTCCCTCGAATGTGGGTGCACAAGCCCCCAAAACATCCAATGCATCATCTAGAGGGGTTTCTAAAAGGGATTGCTCCTATCACTTCTTGTATAAGAAAAATCCCAAGCCTTCATCAAAGTGTGGTTTCAAGATGAAGTGTCAAAATCTCCGAGAGATGCAACATGCCAATATTTCATCATTTATTCAAATAAGACCTCTAAAGGATGGGTGGGCCCCTTTATATGAGGAAACCTTTCAAAGGGGTGCCCCTTTAACCAATATTAATATCTAAACCTATAGAGATCAGCTCTAATCAAATTTCTTGAAATGCCCAGCTCTAAAGGTCAACTTGGATTCATTTTACTTCAAATATTAAACCTTAAGTTGACCTTGCAATACCATTGCATTTTATAGGTTGACCCAAGGCCTATGGTATATAGTAGGTCGATTGGCCTAATATTGTTTTTCCAACATTTTGTGTTCACAAACACACACACATATATAGAGAGAGAGAGCCGCTTATTTTGAATCCTGTAGTCATATTGCACCCTTTGTAATTTTGGCGCTATGATACAAGCAGTTGAGGGTGTTGTTTTTTAGTATACGTGGCTTGTTTCATCTATTATTTGAAGGTGGAAAAGTTTGCAAATAACATAAAGGTCCTCCAACAATAATAAGCTTTTTCTACTACTGCCCTTCAATGTTGGAAAAAGCCGTAAAAAAGTGACCCATTTCCATGAATGAGGGGATTATAGGGGCTTTTTGCACAACATCTAGCTCCAAAGGCCTGCCCATGTTGAATCTTCAACCTGCAACCAAAATCCTCTAGTCTCCCTCGAATGTGGGTTCACAAGCCCCCAAAACATCCAATGCATCATCTTGACCCATTTCCATGAATGAGGGGATTATAGGGGCCTTTAGCACAACATCTAGCCTCCAAAGGCTTGCCCATGTTGAAAAATCCTTCAACCTACCACCAAAATCCTCTAGTCTCCCTCGAATATGGGTGCACAAGCCCCCAAAACATCCAATGCATCATCTAGAGGGGTTTCCAAAAGGGATTGTTCCTTTCACCGCTTGTATAAGAAAAATCCCAAGTCTTCATCAAGTGTGGTTTCAAGATGAAGTGTCAAAATCTCCAAGAGATGCAACATGCCAATATTTCATCATTTATTCAAATAAAACCTCTAAAGGATGGGCGGGCCCCTTTATATGAGAAAACCTTTCAAAGGGGTGCCCCTTTAACCAATATTAATATCTAACCTATAGAGGTCAGCTCTAATAAAATTTCTTGAAATGTCCAGCTCTAAAGGTCAACTTGGATTCATTTTACTTCAAATATTACACCTTAAGTCGACCTTGCAATACCATTGCATTTTATAGGTTGACCCAAGGCCTATGGTATATAGTAGGTCGATTGGCCTAATATTGTTTTTCCAACATTTTGTGTGTGTTACACACACACACATATTCATATAGAGAGAGAGCCGCTTATTTCGAATCCTATAGTCATATTGCACCCTTTGTAATTTTGGCGCTATGATACAAGCAGTTGAGGGTGGTGTTTTTTAGTATATGCGGCTTGTTTCATCTATTATTTGAAGATGGAAAAGTTTGCAAATAACATAAAGGTCCTCAAGCAATAATAAGTTTTTTCTACTATGTTATAAGGTTGAAAAATTCGAGGAGTTTGAAGATTTTGAGCTAGATGATGTCTATGTTGTTCTTGTCGATGATCCCATTTCTAGTAGTGGCGATGAGTTTGATGAGTAATCAAGTTGATCAGTGATTTGTAGTAGGCTAGTGATCTAGTAGCTTGTAGCATGGCTTTTGGACTAGAGGCCATCTAGATGCTCATTGATTATGCATTTTGTCATCGATATGTATTGTACTTGATGCCATTTTGATATATTCAACCTTCATGATATGTAGATGAGAAAACTTTGCATATTTGTCTCTAATGGTTTGGAATCTTAAAAAGTATTTTTTTTCAATTAAAAAATAATCATTTTATGTTTTTCTTTTTAAATTGGCCCATTGAGTCTGGTTTGATTCTATTCTAATTCAAACCCTGGATTGATGGGTGGTTGGTTTGAAGACTAGTTTTGGTTTTTAAAACATTAGGCACATGAGCTTATTCCAAGGATGGTATCGAGTGTAAGCTTGATTTTGTAGAAACTCAAGGCTTTGTCAACACAAGGGTAATAATTGTTACAATAATATACTTGTACTAGCTTAACATGTCACTTGCTGGAATTGAACCTAGGTGGGCAGGATGATACTCACAACCAAACTTAAAGGTAGATTGAATTAACTCAGGGAGAAAAGATATCAAAGTGACTTGATAAGTTTCAACCTTTTAAGGCAAGTTTATAATGCACAAACCATATTTGAAAACCCATTTTTACCATAGTTATAATAGGAGTAAAACAACTCTTATTTTCGATTACGATGTTAAATCACTTGAGACAATCTAGCAAAACAATATATAGATGTAAATAACAATTCATGAAAAAGGTAGATGGCTGAAATTAAAATCCGCAATATATACAACAATTGGATAGTGAAAACTTCATTGATACACGTAAGATGTTGTTGTCGTACTTGTTACCCACAATTTTGTGGGTGATATCCCAAGGTTTTTTTTTTTTTTTTAGAAGATGGTCCTCAACTGGCAGCCAACAGCCCTTTGCAGCCACCAACTAGCTTGTTGTGCCACTTCTCTGCCACTTGAGCCAACCATGTGGTTCCTCACCCATCTGTCATGGTCGTATGTTTGAAGGTGGGCCTCCCAAACCTGAAGGTATGCTTTGTTATTTGGTAATTGAATATTGTAGTTTATATATCATGGAAACTTTTGGGCTTGGATTAATGGGGGATTCGACAGAAAGAGTGGGCTAGGTTTGTGCTCTTGTCCCCTAGACCTATTTCGGATGTTAACCTTGGACCCTAGTCTCGTGGGATCTCTTTTACTGACATTTGGGCTTTAGGGATGGTACTTCATGGGAAACCTTGATTTTGGTTGTGTGGTCTCGCTCCCTCATCCACATATATCACTCCCCTTTTGCTCATATAACCCCATTCATCATTCCTCCCACTTGGGTCCACATTCCTCCATTGGGTCCACATAGGGTTAGCCTTCCCCTTCCCCTTGCCCACACTTTGGGTCGGGCCTGGAACGATGCCCCGAAGGTTGATGCAGTTAAAAAGAAAAGTAAACGCATAATTGTCCATATTCAACTGCAAAATGTACCATTGAAAAAAAAGTGGCTGACACAAACACATTTAGCATGTGGGCAAAAGCCAATACATGAGCTTTACCCCATTATCATGGTCATCGCCTTGGTTCCTATAGGCCTTAGATGAGCCTCCTTTATCATTCAGGGACCCATGGTTGTCCCAACCTCTGGTGGGAATGAACCGTCCTACCCTAAAGGGGGTATCCACTGCTATACCTTACACATCATGCTCTTATCCCTTGAGCCCCAAGCAGTTAATCAAAGAAAAATCATGAAAGGTAAAAGGCATATAATAAAGGGTGGAAAAATCAAGGCCGTGGTACCTCATGTACCACGATTACTCCCTCCTATACATTATATACCCAAGTGTGGGCTTCCCTTTTGCTAGCTACCCTAGTACCCCAGCATGTGGCCCAAGGCTTCCTCTTTTCGTTCCCTACTCCATTCATCTCTTTATACATGCCACCACCCTTTGAAGGTTGTACCTTGGACATACTATCCCCTTTAAAGATAAAAACCACCTAATAGGATACTTGGTTAACCCATTTGGAGCTTGGAGACGTTAGCACATGCCAAAGCCCACTATGGAAGGGCATGCCATTATGAAGTGCCCACATGTTGTCCATAGTTTGTAAGTTATTTAACTCGATTTCCTTTGATGACTTGTTGTACTGGAAGGCCAGGGAATGCATTGGATTTTATGTAGGATTGCAGATGGTTTCCATTTTGGGTCTGGTCTCTCTATATAGGGTCCTAACCCTCTAAAGGGCTACATTGGCAAATGTAGGGTGTGTGTTGAGAGCCATGGACCTCCACAGCGGTAGACAACACTCCATGGATCTCTAGAGTTGTTCAAAGATTGCTCGAGATTCACTTATTGGACGAGGAAGATGCACCCGGTTCACCATGCCTAGCCAACCTCACAATTGTACCATACACCTGGCAGATCACCCAAGACTTGTATGTTGATGTGGCATCACTTACACCATCATCTGAGCCTTTATAGATGGTTTACAAACATCTTTGACCTACTTGGAGGCCCGTGAGATTACTTGTGTGCCCTCACACCCATTCGGAGCACCACAGGTTTATTATTTGGAGAACAAGGGGCCAATCCCTTGTCCACTACTTTTGGGAGTCTTGTTCATCATTGTGGCACTTATGGACTTCATCAAACTTCTTAGAAGGCCCAACGACATGTATTATTGATCATTCGACCTCTTGAGAGGGTTATTCTTTTGTTTATGAGCTAATTTGGTGGGCTTGTCACCAAAAGTTAGTTGTTTTACGTATTACTTTATTTTTGGGGCTAATGTAGGCCTAAGTAGCTAAATCAAACTCATTAGACGTGTATAAATAGAAGTGATGAGGATTCATTTTAGCATCATCACTTGGATTTGGAACTAGTATCTCTTTAGAGATTTTCACTATCCTTCTTGGAGGATGCATTTTTGGAGGATGGAATGAATTTTGATGTTTGGATAATTTTCATGTGTCTTGAAGCTTCTTGATGGAAAATTTTTGGATGGTTGGATATATTCTTATACATGTAAGTACATTTTAATGCTATTCTCTCTTTCTAATTTTGTCACATACATTGTTGCTGGGATTTCGCTATACTAGGGCTTATTTGTTGCATCTCTTATGCAGAGTTGTGGAAATTTTGTTTCTAGATAGTGAATGCTTCATGTATGGGCCATGTATAGTGAATGAATGTTCCTAGGGATGTTTCATTAATGAAATTCATCTTGACTAGCCATTTTCGTGCAAAACGAAGTATAAAGTCTTTGAAGCTGCTTTTGTTGCTGCCCTAGTGCCAAGCGAAGTTGTCTTTGAGGCCTCTTTGACCTAGAAAATTCAAAGGTCCATAGTCATAATTCTACCCTACTCCAATCTCCCCAAAGGATTAGGCATTGGTCCACCCAAAGGTGATCACCTTAAACCTATTTTCCTCCTCTCCTTTCCTCTTCTCTAGGTCTAGTCCTCTAGGTCACCTAGGGCATCAATTATCTCATGATCTAGCCATCCAAATACTTCGATTTTTGGTCCACAACTTCCCTGGTGTGTCCTCTAGAAGTCCAAATTTCATGAGATTCCGACGGTGAGGTCTTGAGATGTCGCAAGCCCCTAGCTCGAAGACCAATTCTTGCCCTTGGTTTCCATTAAGCTAGAAACCTCACTGGGATCTTTGCATTGCCTTTCATTGAAAATTCATTCCTTGATCCCTTTCTCCTCCCTAATTAGGTCAAACATATCAATGGTTGCTAAATCCTATCCCCTTGATCGAACCCCAGGTCCACTTGGTCTCATGTGGTCCCATGATGGTTAATTCTTCAAAGATCACCTGGAACCCAAGTTTCCACAAGAATTCTAGGACTTAGGGATCCCCTTTATAAGACATATACTTAAAACCCAACCCTAGAAATTTTCCCCAAGCCCTTCCTAGAGAGTCTTTCATCTTGTCTTCCAAGACAAGCAAGCCACATATTTGAGCCTCTCTCTTGAATAGGCTTCCAGGATCACTCCTCGCCCTATCATTGATCCATCCATGTCGTGATCCTTATCGTAATGGGTCTCCTCCCATCGGTGAAAGTCCGTAAAGAGTAGGGAGTCTTAGCCGAGGTGATAGTGGGCTATCACTCCATTGTTTCCCTTAGCCTAGTAGCAACCCTTTAAGGATTCCTTTTTAGGACGACCCATGCTAGTTTGAGTGGTAACAGTACCATAGCCTTATCACAAGGCTAGTACAGTCCACTAGCACTCCAAAACCCCAGGTAAGGAAAACAATGAAAACCTTGGCTTAACCAAGGAGTTCAAACATGTCTTTCAAAGCGAGATGTCTTCTCTTCTTCTTTTGGATGAAATACACCTAGGGTTTCATCACAAAACCCTAATCTCTATCCTTGAAGGGATGAAACCTTAACACTAGATTTCAAGATACTCCAAGAAGATCACAAAACCCTAGCAACTCGAAGCAAGAGAGAGGCCAAGTATAAATGAATAGGTACAAGAGAGGAGACGACTAGTGTGCTCCTACTCTAGCTCACATATCTACACAATAGTGAAATAGGAGTGAACATAATAATAATCTCCAACATCTTCTTCTTCACAAGTGCAATCTCCAATAAATATCTCCTTCTCCCATGTATCACTTGTCCTAGGGTTTCTTCGTGAACCCTATTGAACCACTCCAAGAAGACGAGTACAAAGAGAAGAGTATAATGATGAAAGGAATCTCTTATTCCTCTATATATATGAGAGGTAAGGGATGCCAAAAGTACAATGTGGCCCAAGCCTTTACAAGCAAGGTATAATAAACACTTGTAGGCCCACACAAGTGAAGTGCTCTACTCCAAGGGTACATATGTGATGCTTTAAGGTGATGTACACATTAACAATCCTGAGAGGATGTAGCCATAGATGAAGTGTCCATACATTTCTATCAGAAGCCTACACAAATTCCATTGCTCCTCTTAAAGCCATGTACTTCTTTGGGTCCATTCCCCTTGCTTGAACATTGTCTTAACTCACATCCTTGAGTCAATTCTTGTGACATCCCCATCCCTCCTGCTAGGCAAAACTACTCACACATATATCAACCAAGACATAACTGAAAAAAGTTGCATAATTTAACCAAAACATTTCACCACGTGCATAGTGAAGCCATAATAACAAGAAATGGATAAGAACATAGCAAAAGACATGCCACAATAATTCATAAACAAGCACATAACAGGATTCAAGCACTTATCTGTGAACTTTGTGGGCTAGCTATATGGGCCTCAGAGGATCCTCCTAGCCGTAGACCATGTTTCTCTAGTTCTCTTAGTAGTCAGTCACCCCTGATTTGGGGCCATGGCTCCACTTGGTGTCGACTTCTCGAGCCAAGGACATGCCTTATACCAAACATAACAGGGCCAAGGTACCAAACTCAACAACCTCCAACTAGCAGACTCACATCCCCCATCAACCCCACACCCAAGTTGTGCACCCTTTTACCGCACCTGTAGTCCCTTAGCTGTGCCACCACCTCCAGGGTGTCTATCTCAACTGGCCATGGATGTCTAGACTCCTGCAGCTCCAAGAGTTCTTGATGCCCTCACGGGTCTTTAGGTACCCTCCAGGCCCTCACACAACCAAGGTACCAAACTCGCAAGGGGGCTTCACTCAGTGAACCTCTGACATATCACGTGCATTCATGGCATACTAAACAATACCTTTAATTTGACTACATATTGGAAAATATCTCTAAAAATCACATTAGTTAACCCCTTACCAATACAAACCCAATACACCTTCCCAATTAAAAAAACTCTTACTTTCACTGTATATTGTAGGTATCCATTTTTTCATTAACATTTTTTATAGCCCTTTTTTCATTAACTTTGAGCTTTATTTTTTATACCCGCCAATATAAAATCCCTTTACCCCCTTATTATATGCTTAATATATTATGTCATTTTTTCCTCAACTAATACGAATCCTCAATATATATCCCCCAATACGAATGTATGTGGTATGCTATTGTTACCCCAGTGAAGCCCCCGTGCAAACTTGATAGCCTTCAACCAATAGGTTTACATCCCCCATTAGCCCATATCTTTGTCAGCTAGGGATGTCCAAAGCTCTGTGGCTTTAGGAGTTCTTATTGGCCTTACGAGTCTCCAGGTTCTTACTTAGGTTACCTAGGGACACTTGTCCCTTCATTGATTCATGATCAATTGAATAGGGGAACTATCTTTTTATAAGCATGGTGTCCCCTTACTTTTTATTATAATAATATATTACAATATTATAATATACTTTCATATTAGGATGCTTTTCTTGTTGTGGAGTCTTAACCCTCCATACTCCTTTTGCCCCTCGATCCACAACAATAATACGTCTACTAGGCCCATTGATCTTTTACCACACAAGCTCTTTGGCCTAATCACACAGGTACTATGTTGATTTTTCGTGACTTTTTAATCTGATAATTACTTTCCAATGATATCTTAATTTATTCATCTTATGTCACATTCATCATTAAGAAATTATACATAGAAAATCTCAACTACAATGCAATATGACAAGAAGTTTATGGAGAGACAACCAAACACAAGAAAAACCTTAGGAAAGCCCTAACTAGGGAAAAACCCAACAATATTTTCTTAGGAGAAGTTATTCAATTCATCAAAAGTACAATCTGGTTTTTCTTAATCAAATATGTCAGACTAACCACAAATAGACCACTTTTTCGGCCTCTTGCAACAGCTCATAAATTTGGTCAACTCTGGTCAACAAGGAAAAAAATTTGGCCTTTAGCAACTGCCTCAAAAACCCTAGTCCACTGTAGTCAGATTCCCCAAAAACAAATTCGGTCAACTTCCCAAAATCTTGGTCAAATAGAACAAAAGTAGTCTTGGTCAATGCAGTTCAAACTTCTACCTTCTTCTCCTCTCTCTCTTTCGCATGTGGGAACAAAGAACAAATGCTTTTCGTGAGATACGAATCCCTCCAAGTGAGGGAGGTCGAGTGCCATGATATATAGTAGTTTAGGGTGCTCAAATAGGTGTGTTTTTATGGTTGGGCCGACTTGACCTTATGTTGGGTTGACTTAAACAATTTGGAGCCGACCTTACTTTTGGAGGTAAAATTTAAATTTAAATTTCTTCTTTTCATTTTTTTGTAGTCCCCACTTTATTACCAAAATTCAACACTCCCTTCTTATCTAGGGAGGTATTCTGTTGACTTCCTCAGATGTACATTTGGATGAGACAATTTCCTCCGCCCAAGAAAAAGGATTGAAAGAGCTAGCTATGTTGATGTATCCAACCACTACATGTGGAAAGCATCCAGCATCAACATCGTGCAAAGGGATCTTGTCACCCACTAGTCACATCTTCTCTGCCAACGATCTAGTCACCCACAAGCCAACTACCCATTGGTTGGTCAGGTACCCTAAGTCACAAGACTAGTTCTTGTTTCACCAACCCACCAAATTGTCACTTGGAACCATGTCAAGGGTCCCTTGAAAAATGGTGAAACCCTGGGCCCATTTACCATTCCCACATGCTGTCACATGCTATTGAATGGTAAAACACTCGCTCGTTGCTATAAGGCATTCACTCAAGCAACTGGGCCAATCTTCTTAGCCACATTACATGGCTCACAATCACTGCCCATGACCTAGGCTAATCTCCTTAGCCACTTTACATGGCTCACAGTCACTGCCCATGTTGACTGACGTAGTCAACAACCTAGTCCCAGGGAGAATCTATGCCACTTGATGATACAACATCAACACTCCCTTTAACCAAGGGAAGCATTCTCAACCACCCCAAACTTTTCCTTGAAGTATACAAACTTCATCCTGGGATAGAGGCTTTGTGAGAATATCAACAACTTGTTTATCCATAGAAATGCATTGGAGCCTCTTCGTCCCTTTCGTACAGGATGTGGTAGTACCATGATTTCGATGTGCTTCAACTTGTCATCACGATCGTATCCTGCACCTGATCAAATAATTCTATGCGTAGCTTCCAAAGCCATATTGCTTCTCAACTCGCCAAACAAGCTGTAGTATGCTCAACTTTAACAATGCTGAGTGTGACAAATGTTTGCTTCCTGCCCATCCAAGATATCATAGTAGAACCTGTTACTGCTCAAAGTAGCAAGGGACTTAAGGGGGATCTCTAAAGGGCAAATGCTAGGCCAAGGGCAACAAAGGAGACTTAGCCCATTGGCTAAGGCTCCCTTCTATTTACAGATTTTCACCGATGGGAGGAGACTCGATATGTATGGAGTCACTAATGAATGATAAGTCAATGGATATGAGTGACGCAAACAAAAGTTTGAAAGATGGAGCTTGCTTGCTTACTAAGCAAGGTAGAATGTATTCTAGGGAGAGGAAGAGAGGATTTTTGGGGAATAGGCTTGTTTCACAAGCCCTAAAATTCTTGTTAGAATTGATATCTTGGATGGTTGTTGAAGAATGGTCCTTTAAAAGAGCGGGACCACATGGGGCCAAGTGGGCCCGGTCTAGGGTATGAGGAAAGTATGAAGCAACCAATGATATTCTTACCCTACACAAGGTACTAGCTTTGGGGATGGCAGGGCACGTTTTGATCCCGGAGTTAGGGCTTGACTTTTCTCCCAACTCCATCGTCGGAATGGCTTCAAAATTGGAGAGCTAGAGGAAAGTCTAGTGCAAGAGACCCTAGGAGATCGATTTTTTTTTTTATGGCTAGCTTGTTGGGAAATTGATGCCCTAGGCACCCCGATGTGGCTAGTCCCGGAAGGATGTGAGAAAATATGGATTTTAGTGACCACCCTTGGTAGATCAGTGCCTTAATCTTTGGAGAATGGAGTCTATGTTGAGTAAGAGTAGGATTTCTTGGTTTCTAGTTAAGGAGGCCTCAAGATCACTTCGTTTTCCTTCTAGGTCAAGAAGAAGCATCCTTGCAGCTTTTATACTTCGATGTGCAAGAGGAATGGCTTGTCAAGGTCAAATTTTACCCCTAGGATATTTCACTCATATTAAATGACCCATACATTTGAAGGATAATAGAGACAAATTCCACAATATTAAGCAGTAAATGCATGCAACAATTAACCCCAAAACAACGAAAATCCAAATCCAACGTATATGACAAAAGTAAACAAGAATAACATCAAAAAGTGCATACTTACATGTATTAGAGTATATCCAACCATTCACAATTGACAATAAAGAAGCTCCAAGAGAGGATAGACTAATATCCAAACATCAAAACTCATCCATAAAGCTCCAATTCATCCTTAGAAAAAGTGCGAAAATCTCAAGAGAGATAAGAGATCCAAACCAAAGTGACGATGAGCAAATGGGCTCATCTCACTTGTATTTATACACAACTTAGGAGTTCAAATTAGACTCCTTGGCCTACATAAACCCCAAAAATAAAATAATATTCTAATAATACAATTTTTGGTGGCAAGCCCACCAAATTAGCTCATAAATAAAAAGGTAAGCCTCTCATGAGGTCAAATAATAATCTATGCATGTCATAGGGCCCTTTAAGAGGCCTAATGAGGTCCATGGGTGCCACAATGAAGAATAGGACCCTCAAAAGCAGTGGACAAAATAACCTGTGGTGCTTCAAATGACATGTGGGGGCACACAAGTGTCTTCATGGTTCTCCAAACAAATCGAAGATGCATGTAGATCGCCTGCAAGGGCTAGGATGATGCTGCAGGTGATGCCACATCATCGCGCAAGTCTTGGATCATTTTCCAAATGTACGGTGCAGATCTAGGGCCAGCTGGGCATGATGGATTAGGTGCATCCTCCTCGTCCAATAAGTGAACCACGAGTAATCTTGGAATGGCTATGGGGATCCATGGAGTGCTATTTGTTGCTGTGGAGGTCCATGGATCTCATCGCTCACCCTACATGTGCCAATGTAGCCCTCTGAAGGATTAGGACCCCGTACTAAACCACAAATGGAAACCAATCTGGAGGATTAGGACCCCATATAGGTAGACCAAACCACAAATGGAAACCATCTGCAATCCTGAATAAGATACAATGCATCCCTTAGCCTTCCAATACAACAAGTCATTAGAGAAATAGAGTAAATGAGCTTACCTAATCATGCACCACAGGGGGGGACTTCATAATGGCCTACCTTTCCATAATGGGTTTCAGGATGTGCCAATGTCTCCTAAACTCTAAATGGGGTTAACCAAGTATCCTATTAGGTGGTTTCTACTTCTAAAGGGGTAATATTCATGGTACATCCTTCAAAAGGTGGTGGCATGTGATAGATAGGTGAATGAAGTAGGGTATGAGAAGGGGTAGCCCTGGGTCACATGCCGGGGTGGAAGGGTAGCTAATAAGAGGGAAGCCGACACTTGGGTTTATAATTTATAGGAGGGAGAAATCGTGGTACATGAGGTGCCCTAGCCTTGGATTTTCCACCCTTCTTTTATGCATTTTTCCTTTTTATGATTTTCTTTGATTGACTGTTCGGGAAGGGGTTAGAGCATGATGTATAAGATATAGCAGTGAAATCCCCCTTTTAAGGTGGGGTGTCCAATCACCCACCAGGGGTTGGGACAATCATGGGTTCCTATATGATGAAGAAAGGCTCGTAGAACCTGTAGGAACTAGGGTGATGGCCATGATGATGGGGTAGAGCTCATGTATTGGATTTTTGCCTCGTGCTAAATGTTTTTGTTTCGGCCATCTTTTGCATTTTGTGGCACTTTCCCTGTTGAATGTGGTTTGACATTTACATGAAATGGTATGCTTAGATTTATATGCTTTGCATTTCCTATTATGAATAAATTTTGGTATTGAAATATGCTTACCACTACTAATTGTGTGTATTTTAAGCTTATTCAGCGCACTTTATTTCCTTTTAGCGGAGGAGAGCAACACATTGGTGGATAGGAGATGTGAAGAGGGGGTGTTTGCAATTTTTCCTTTGTTTATGTCTACATGTTTTGTTTTGTTGAGTTTGAGCATGGCCATGCTTTGTGTTCTAGTTGTTTTGCTTTTTTTCCCTTGTTTTTTGTAGTTTGGTCTCAGTTTCATTTGTTGGGTATGTTGTACTTGTTCTCCTTTGTTTTGCTTTTTCTTCTCGTGTTTTTAGTAGCTATGTCTTGGTTTTGTTTCTTGGGTGTGGAAAAAGAAATGGAGGAATTAAACAGAGAAAATTGAGGTTATTATTCATAAAGGAAGGTGAGTCAACATACCTATACGCCATGCATTTCAATTAAAATTATCTTTTGCTAATTTTCAGCTCCATTTATTTGCTAGTCAATTTATTATATGTTTTATCTATATGCTCTCATAATCAACTGCATTGATCTTCTTTATGTAGTGAACAAATACAACTGTACAGTCTACAATGGTTAAGTGGTGATGATGCACTAGACATTCTACGAACGTGGCTTAGAGGATGGGTGAGCCGTACTTTTCTCCTACAAAGCACAATTACCTTGCTTACACTGAAATATTTGTTTCATCCTTTTGTCATGGTTTTGAGGTAGTATGATTATGTTCATGGGTATCAGATTCAAGATTTTTCCCAGAACTTTGATAGGAAAGAAATGGAAAAGTTATATTGGAGTTCACATCTTCAGGGCTTATTGTTCATGATTGTTGTTGCTATAATATTATCCCAAGGGAGGGCAGGTATGTGTGTGGTTAATTCATCTCTATGTATATTCGTTAATTAAGCAAAGAAAGGGAAAAGTTGTATTGGAGTTCACATCTTCAAGGCTTAGTGTTCATAATTGTCGTTGCAGCCGGCTATAATATTAGCCAAGGGACGACAGGTATGTGTGTGATTAATTCATCGCTCTGTATATTTGTTACTTAAGCTCTCTTACTTTATTTGTAACCTTATTTATAATATTACAATGTGCAGTGAGTGACTACAACGATTGTCGTGTTTGAAAAATTAAAAGTGGAGAAGATATCTTAGGCGATGTAGATGCAGTGGTAGAGGATGGGTGAGTCATTTTCTTTTCCAACAAAATAGTGTTATTGTAATTCGTTTGTTTGACTTTTTCTCCTTCTAACATAATTCTCGAGTAGTACTACTCAATTAGTGGTTTGACATTTACATGAAATGGTATGCTTAGATTTATATGCTTTGCATTTCCTGTTATGAATAAATTTTGGTTTTGAAATATGCTTACCATTACTAATTGTGTCTATTTTAAGCTTATTCAGCGTGCCTTATTTCCTTTTAGCGGAGGAGAGCAACACATTGGTGGATAGGAGATGTGCAGAGGGGATGTTTGCAATCTTTTCTTTGTTCTTGTTTACATTTTTTGTTTTGTTGAGTTTGAGCATGGCATTGCTTTGTGTTGTAGTTGTTTTCCTTTGTTTTGCTTTTTTTCCCTTGTTTTTTGTAGTTTGGTCTTGGTTACATTTGTTGGGTATGTTGTATTTGTTCTCCTTTGTTTTGGTTTTTCTTTTCATATTTTTTGTAGCTATGTTTTGGTTTTGTTTCCTGGGTGTGGAAAAATAAATGGAGGAAACCAACAGAAAAAAATTGAGGTTATTATTCATAAAAGAAGGTGAGTCAACATACCTATATGCAATGCATTTCACTTAAAATTAACTTTTGCTAATTTGTGGCTCCATTTATTTGCTATTCAATCTATTATATGTTTTATCTATGCTCTCATAATCAACTACATTGATCTTCTTTATGTAGTGAACAAATACAATTGTACAATCTACAACGGTTAAGTGGTGATGATGCACTAGACATTCTACGGACGTGGCATAGAGGATGGGTGAGCCGTACTTTTGTCCTACAAAGCACAATTGTCCTTGCATACACTGAAATATTTGTTTCATCCTTTTGTCACGGTTTCGAGGTAGTATGATCTTATTCATGGGTATCAGATTCAATTTTTTTCATAGAACTTTGATAGGAAAGAAATGGAAATTTTATATTCGAATTCACATCTTCAGGGCTTCTTGTTCATGATTGTTGTTGCTATAATATTACCCCAAGGGAGGGCAGATATGTGTGTGGTTAATTCATCTCTATGTATATTCGTTACTTAAGCAAAGGAATGGAAAAGTTATATTGGAGTTCATATATTCAGGGCTTATTGTTCATGATTGTTGTTGCTATAATATTAGCCCAAGGGAGGGCTGGTATGTGTGTGGTTAATTCATCTCTATGTATATTTGTTACTTAAGCAAAGAAAAGGAAAAGTTATATTGGAGTTCACATCTTCAGGGCTTATTTTTCATGATTGTTGTTGCTATAATATTAGCCAAGGGATGGCAGGAATGTGTGTGGTTCATTCAACGCTCTGTAGCTCTGTATATTTGTTACTTCAGCTCTCCTGGTTTATTTGTAAGCTTATATATAATTTTACAATGTGCAGTGAGTGACTACAATTGTTGTGTTTGACAGGGTAAAGAGGAGAAGATATCTTAGGAAATGTAGATGCAATGCAGAGGATGGGTGAGTCATGTTCTTTTCCAACAACATAGTGTTATTATTATTCGTTTGTTTGACTTGTTCTCCTTTTAATATAATTCTCTCGAGTGTATTACTCAATTAGTGGTTTGACATTTACATCAAATGGTATGCTTAGATTTATATGCTTTGCATTTCCTATTATGAATAAATATTGGTTTTGAAATATGCTTACCATTATTAATTGTGTGTATTTTAAGCTTATTCAGCCCGCTTTATTTCCTTTTAGTGGAGGAGAGCAACACATTGGTGGATAGGAGGAGGGGATGTTTGCAATATTTTCTTTTCTCTTGTCTACATGTTTTGTTTTGTTGAGTTTGAGCATGGCCATGCTTTGTGTTATAGTTGTTTTCCTTTGTTTTGCTTTTTCTACCTTGTTTTTTGTAATTTGGTCTTGGTTTTATTTATTGGGTATGTTGTACTTGTTGTCCTTTGTTTTGCTTTTTCTTTTCATGTTTTTTGTAGCTATGTCTTGGTTTTGTTTCTTGGGTGTGGAAAAATAAATGGAGGAAGCAAACAGAGAAGATGGAGGTTATTCTTCATAAATGAAGGTGAGTCAACATACCTATATGCAATGCACTTCACTTAAAATTATCTTTTGCTAATTTGTGGCTCCATTTATTTTCTATTCAATTTGTTATATATTTTATCTATGCTCTCATAAGCAATTAGATTGATTTTCTTTATACAGTAAACAAATATAATTGTACAATTTACAATGGTCAAGTGGTGATGACGCGCTAGACATTCTATGAACATGGGATAAAGGATGGGTGAGCCGTACTTTTCTCTTGCAAAACACAAGTGTGCTTGCATACATTGAAATATTTGTTTCATCCGTTTGTCATGATTTTGATGTAGTATGATCTTGTTGATGGGTATCATACTCGAGATTTTTTTCCAGAACTTTGATAGGAATGATAGGAAAGAAATGGAAAAGTTATATTGGAGTTCGCATCTTCAGGGCTTATTGTTCATGATTGTTGTTGCCATAAATTAGCCTAAGGGAGGGCAGGTATGTGTGTGGTTAATTCATTTCTATGTATATTCGTTACTTAAGCAAAGAAATGGAAAGGTTATATTGGAGTTCACATCTTCATGGCTTATTGTTCATGATTGTTGCTGCTATAATATTAGCCAAGGGAGGTGAGGTATGTGTGTGGTTAATTCATCGCTCTGTATATTTGTTACTTAAGCTCTCCTGGTTTATTTGTAAGCTTATATATAATATTGCAATGTGCAATG
>APFE030322397.1:0-28740 GCA_000404065.3 Pinus taeda
ACTTCAAAGAGCATGAACCTGCTCTGTCACCATCAAAGAGCCTGGACTAGCTCTGATACCACTGTTGGGTATTTTTGCAATGGGAAAATACCAAAACCAAACATTAACTGAACACGAAGTCAATGCTCTGTTTTTCCTCTACTCCAGGATCTTTTTGCACAGAGAAGCCTTAAGAAAAAAAATCACTGAACAGAGTATTGCACCACCATAAAGGATTTTGTATTCATAAAAATGAAAATTACTGAGACATATTCATCCTCTTTCACTCAGAGGGATTCACCAAAACATTACAAAAGAAATTACTATGTCTCCTTTGAAATTTTACACCACTGTGTGTAAAAATTTCATTTACATTCACTGCTGTGTGAAAAACAAAAATTACAGGGATTTACAGTTTTACCTTTTCACTGTTGTGTGAAACAATTCATGGTTTCTAATACAAGCTTCCTCTGGTTTTCTTTCATTCACCTCTTCAATTCTTCTCCTGCACTGCTGTGCGTTCTTTTCATTTCTTACATTACCAAAAGAAATTTTTATGCTGATGTGTTTCATTCCAAATCAAAATAAACTCTGTCTCATTTTTACAAGTTCCCCTGTTCTTCATTCGCTGCTGCGAACAGGCTCTTCACCTCCCCGTGTGCAATACACCATGACCAAAACTCGAAGTCAACTCTCATACAAAGAACACATATCATACGATTCATTGCTATTTAATAAAACTTACATACGGTAAATATGCCCATACTTCCGTAAAAAGAAATATTACGTGCCGTAGGAAAAACATTAAATACATTACCTAAAAACTATGTCATATCATTAACATAGGGTATGGGCAAAGTATTACTCCACGCATTTAATTTTAGCAGACCCCGTATACCTTCCTTGCGATCGGATGGCGGAGGATGGAGGACCAAATCGGACGCATATAGGATGTCAAGTTCTGACCGACATTTATCATTCGATAAATGTCAGAGGGTGATGTCACCCCAATCCACGCGTCTGCTCCAGGTTTTATCAGAGTCGTTTGTCCGGAAACCACCTCATGCCAAAGAGTGGTGCGATAACTTACCACTGGTTTTCTGGTTTTCTGCTGTGGTTTCCCGCGCGCGGTTGAAATTACAAATTCAACATGGATTGCCAGCGACTATTTCGTTACATTGTACAAGTGTATATCTGCCATGGATCTGTAGGTATTGGGATTTTGCTATTTCCACTTCTATAGCATTATAAATGTTATCTGACATGTGAGGGAATAGCCCTGGAGTGCCCTTTCCACGCTCGCCCTCTCTCTCCACGTGCTTAGCATTTATAATGTTATAGAGGTGGAAATAAGAAAAGCTTAGGCATTAGCTCATGCCATGGTTGAACGGCAATGTCAGGCAGAGCTGCAAATAGGAGTTGGTATACCAATTCGACGTCACCGTCAAACTCTCTACTGGACATATACGCGTCGTCTGATAAAGCTGTGGCCTTCAGAAGTTTGGTCGAGGTTGCTGTAAATTAGGGCAAGAGCTAATGGGCATACTATAGGGCATTAAATGCCCGGCTACATGCACCCCGATTAACTCTTTAACACACCGACACGTATTTTTTATTTATCTATCACCACGCACTAAAAAGCTAACAGGAGAGCATGTAGCCGAGCATTTAATGCCCTATAGTATGCCCGTTAGCTCTTTGCTATAAATTATGGCAAGAGTTAACCAGCCTGTCATAGGGCATTAAATGACTCGTTAGTTGCATGCTCTTTAACTTTATAACACACCCATTATTTTTCATTTATCTCGTTATGCATGCAGGTGTGTTATAAAGTTAAAAAGGTATGCAGCTAACCAGTCATTTAATGCCCTATAGCAAGCTGGGTAGCTCTTGCCCTAAATTATTATGAGGGGACGGTTGTAAGAGCGGCGTGGATGTACAGTGATGTGCGGTTTGATAGTAGGTCCTCTTGGGCGAAGCCCAGGAGACCG
Source organism: Pinus taeda (assembly GCA_000404065.3). Classification (NCBI taxonomy): domain Eukaryota; kingdom Viridiplantae; phylum Streptophyta; class Pinopsida; order Pinales; family Pinaceae; genus Pinus; species Pinus taeda. Next base: position 1,971 of record APFE030322397.1, read on the forward strand.
AGGTTCAAATCTCATGGAGTACAGTGACCTGTTATGGTGGCGGCTAGAGGGGCGGACTCCCCAAACCGTCTGAGTCTGCTCTTGCTAAAATCATAGGATATTAGTATACCCGACTTACAGGTGGTTGGATATACTCTTGGTGTTATAGTGGCAGCTATGAGGTTTGATCCTGGGTCTCCCTTGGATTAGGCTTGATAGTTACCGATTCACCATGTGGTTAAAAAAAAAAAAAAGAGTGACGTGGAGACTTTTTTAAAAGCGAAACGCATGCAGCTGGTCATATGAATCTCTGTAGCATCCAACGGTAACACTAACTCACCCGATAAGTGGCTATCTCCTGACTAATAAAGGGAAATTAGGCGGCTTTGCCAGTTAAGAATAGCAGACCTTGTAAACCGCTGTGTAGAGACAATGAAATAGGCATTAACTGGTTACAATAGATTCTATGGGATGAAATATTTCTATGGAGTGGGACTAATTTTTGTGATTTGGGGAATATGGAAGCATGTGCTAAATGGCACATTACCTTATGATGCCATCAAGAAAACTTTGTAGGTGAGACGCAAAGTGAATCCAACCTGGAAGACACCTCGAAAGTCATTAAAATAAGTATGCATAGCCTTAAGCCTCTAATATGGACTTAATGTCTCTAAACAATGTATTAATACATTATATAAATATCATCTCAATCAGCACAATAGATTATTGATTTTTATAATTAATAAACCCCATACATATATATATTAAATCCAAATTATTCTACCTCATTACTAATTGCTCATGCCTTTAATTTTAAATAAGGTATCTCAATAAATAATATTAATTATATAATATTACTTTTTTAAATATTAGAAAAACCAATGAGATATAATTTATATATTAAAATAATTTATATCCATCCATAATATATTATTATTACATTATTCTATGCATTTTAAAATTATTAAAAAAACAATAAAAATATAAATTTTCTATTGTTAAAATATATTTTTAGATCATATAAAATTATTATTATATTATATATTTAATGATTGTTTTTTAATTATTTTTTTCTAATTTAATTTAATATATTTTATTAAGATTTAATATTATCATTTTTCATCATTATATTATTACTTTATATTTTATATTTATATTTATTCTTATTTTTATTCCATGGTAAAATTTAATATTTTAATATTTTATTAATATCAAAACAAATTCATTCTAACCTTAAATTTATTTAATGGTGAGAAGATCTAATTTCTAAATTTATTTTAACCTTAAATTTATCTAATTGTGATTCTGATCAAATTTCTAAATCTGTAAATTAAACTTAGGAAATATTTGCACCTTTCAAAATTTGGTTCTCTTTGTGTCTGATAAATCTATACTTAAGATGGATCTATGTTGGTTTATACAAATATAACATATAAGTGTATTGTAAAATGATATATCTGCATGTGTGTGGTTGTAAAGAAGAGTGAGATGGGGCTTTATAACAAATGTGTGGACTTTCTTAAGTATGGTTGTAAATGTCAAATAATTTATCATTAATTTATTATTAAAAATGATATAATACAAATATGAAGATGAACTTGAAGCAATATCTATGTAAGTTTTATTGATTTGAAAAAACAATTTTAAACATATATGTAAGCTCAATTCAAAATATATTGATGTTGATATTTTTTTAGTATAAGATTTAATAACAATAATAAACATTCATTTATAATTGAATCAATCTATACTTATGTTTCTAGTTTTTCTAATGTCATGTATTTAAGTTTATAGATTTAATGCTATGTTTAAATCCATTAAATTCCTTAAAATGTATAATTTTTCATCATGTAATTCCAATGATGTATTAATTCCCTCCTATTAAATAATAAGAAATTTGATATTTTTCAGTGTTTCACAAATATGATTTTATGATCTATACCTTCCTTAGTAATTTTAAATGTTGTCATGTACATAGGCACATACATAATTACTAAAGTATGTATATCTATATACATATAAGATTTATTTATTGTGATAATGTTTTTTCTTTACTAGCCCCAAGCGTTAGCTCAATCGGTCAAGTCAGTGCCTTGCCAATCGGGAGGTCACACGATCAATTCCCGAAAGCTCTTGGGGTCAGGAAATAGGCCGAGGGGTGCGACCCCCTTCGGGTTGTGTGTCCACCCTAGCGTTGTCCGAACCCGGACGTAGCGGATCCATTGACCATAGGATTCCGTGAACCAGAAAGTAAAAAAAATAAAAATAAAAAGAAATTCCTTACTAAGATATAAAACAAACAATTATGAATAAAGTTTTTTTTTTTTTTTTTGTTGATTGACAACTAATTAAAATTAATCATTTTCTCTAACTTCATTAATAATTCAAAATATAAAAAGGTAATCATTATTTTTCTTATTAGAAGCCCATCTTTCAAACTAAATATTATTGTTATTATTATGTGTTGACATTTTTATTTATTTTACTTCTAATACAAAACATAAATTTAAATTAATTTAATACTTTTTTTATATTTTTTAAAACTAATGTTTTAGTCTCTCTTGATATACGATTTAAATCTTTTATGTAATTTTTTTTTTAATAAATATTTTTAATTTTTAATTTTAATTTAAGGTTGGACAACATCTTTAGCATACTAGGTTATAGTGCCCTTTGCCCAATCAATGGAAATGTCTGTCTATATAATGGTGGGGATCGGTTGAGGTTACAATGCTTTAGTGTTCTCCATAGTTTCACCTGTATTTCTTTATCATGTATCACATTCAATTACACATGTACCAATTTCCTTCTTCATTAATTCCCAAAAGTAAGAATTCTTCGTCTTTTCATATGTTTCTTAAAAGTTAGAGTGACCCAAAGTGGGATAGGAATACAATTCTAGCAACACATATGCCTTTAAACAATAATTTGGCACCAAAACCATATGTCCTTTATATGTCAAGGTGTTATACTACCAAATGTAGTTAGTGTAGGTGTTGGGTTCCTCATTTACCTAGTCTACGATATGAACAACCATATAGGTTGTCCTGTGCTAGCACATTCTCCTTTCCAATCGTGTCGATGATATCATAGTTATAGATTAATGTTGTATTTACCAACTTTTGTTATTCTAGTGATGAAAAATGATGTTCCAAATGTACTTCAAATCATGATAATCTATCTTGGTTTAGGATTTTGACATCATATGGACCTATGTGTATGTGCTATGAAATATTTTCAATTTTTCTACAATGGCGAACTTTTTAATAATGACTAGTTGAAAAATTGTACCATGGTAACTAGTATCAAAGTGCTAGCTACCCACTATAGATTGCTTCATTTTGTTTGATGAACTCCTCATTTGGGACAAATCATTCTTGGAAATTTTACTTACTGTAGGACAAATATATGACTTGATGAATGCATACATCCTTGATTGATGATAACGAGTAATTTTTACTTGATATGATGTCATATGACAATGTTTTCATGTTTTAGTATAACTCTTAGATTATGGTGCTCTAGACTCACATTTCTCTAACTCTTTCCTCCACTAATGATTGAGTGTGATGAACCTAGACATTGATGTGATTGTGTAGATTGTGATGAATACTAACATTTATTAATTGAAACATCAAATATTATTCATAATGACTGTGAATCATTAGCAACTATTTGTTGTTGGTAGCATGGTTCGTCCTTAATGATATATTTGATAATACATATATATTTTTTTTCCAAAGAAAAAGTATGTAACTTTAATTAAACATATAAAAAAGTTACATTCATAGTTATCGAAGCATTCCTATGGTTGTTTCCCAAAAAAACATATATCAAATCAGCTATGTGCATAAAATTATTAATTTTGTTTGTAGTCATCACCTAATCTCTAAAATATATGTGTCACATACACCTCGTGTGTTTCTAGAAAACTATACACATAATAGTGCGCCCAAAAATTTATATTGACCCCATGTGGGCTTGACTTCAATTTATACAGTTATAAGATCCACAATGTGGAGCTCATATATATTATGCCTAAATTGAAAGAGAAGACATTAGCCTAAACACTTTCCATTAGGTGGAAAGAAGTGTCAAAAATTGAAGTAGTGATATGTGTAGACTTGACACAGTGTATTATTTGGTTGCACCACCTACATCCTTAGACTCGAGGGTCAAAAACAAATTCTTGTTTGTTTCCTTCTCTATATTCAAATACTTTGAATGTGCCTCAACCCATATCCAATCCATTTTTTGGATAACCCATATTCTTTCTTTTCTTGTTCCTATAAATATAACCAAAAGATATAAAAGATAACTGAGAGACTTGTCCTTGTAACTTGTCCATGAGAAGATGCAGTGTAAAATATAGAAACTTTGTTTTCTTGTTCATCGAGTATATGACCATCTAAGGGTCTCCATAAATGTGTAGAGAGTAGACATTTTTTGAGATGGCTAAAAATATGATAGTGTAGAGAGTAAAGACTTCAACCATATTGTTTGAGGTAACACCTCTATTTGAATAGAATGAAAGGGAATGGGAGTGAGAGACATGAATAATCCACCAACACTACCAATAGTATGGGATACTTGGATAACACCATCAAATAAATCCCAAGGGTAGTCAAATTGGATTTCCATGTGGGTGGATCTAGAGGAAGAAGAGGAGGGGAACATACCAGAGATGAAAATACTTTGGGAGGAAACTTTGATTGGCTTAGGAGAAGAATAATCAAATATGGTAGAGTTGTACTCAAGCCATATTCCCCTATTAATGCATAAGGGCATACCCTTTACATTATCAGGCAGAGGACTATACATCCAAAGCATTAAGAATCTTGATATAATGTCTTCCCTCAAATCATCCACTTCCTGGAAAGAGAATTTTACCTCATTCAAAACCTATTTTTTGAAGAGACAACTGATAAATATGTGAGGGATTGTTTCCACTTCTGATTTGCATAACATCCATATGTTGGGTCCCTGAAAAGAGAATCTTTGAAGAGTTGCCCAGGTTTGAACCTTACCTTTTAACATAAGCTACATCAACATAATTAATTTAAGGGCACAACTTGGTTTCCAAAGAATCCCCCCCACCATGGAGGATTCTCCATTTATAGAATTTGGGATAAATATATGATTTTTGGTGGATATCTCCCATGTAGGGTTTTGGTTTAAATGATTTGGTCATCATTGTTTGATAAGAAAATATTAGAGAGTTTTAGGACCTTGAAATAGTGATCCTAGGCTAAAGCTTCCTCTCCTTGAAGCTGTAGAAAAACTATCAATAGCTAGGAAGAACTCAAAATATCCTTCTTTAAGATGAATAGATTTTTTCTCACTAGAAATCTTATTAAGGAATCAAGAAGATGGTACTAATGACACTACATATCAATGGATCCTTCTCAAATAAGATTTTGTATCCATTTCCCATTTTCTAGCATAAAATATTCCCTATGATGTCAAATGCCTTGAGAATTGCTTTCCAAGCAATGGAAGAATCTCTATGTGTTTTTAAAGTAGTGTAAACCCATTCCAGAGTAGATAAAGGACTAATGCATTTCTTTTTCATTAAGGAAGCCCATAAACCATATCCTTGAATAAGACGAAAATACCTGTTGCTTTCAAGGCATGCACAAGTTTCGGAAGTTGTTTTATTCCCTAGCCTCCCATATATTTTGGAAGAGAGACAGAATCATGGGCTATGAGGGAAAAGGTCATTTTTCCTGTTTCTTGTACAAGAGAAATATGGTGAAGAGTTGTTGTATCTTGCCTAAGATCCCCATAGGAATCCATGCAATAAATTCCCATAAAATCGACATTTCCCTAATAACATACTTACAAAGAACTAGATGGCCAACTTGAGATAGCCATTAGTTCCTTTGTATTCTTATTTGTTTTTCTATTTTTTCCAAAATCCATGCCCAATCATGAATATGATATTAAAATGTTTACGTAAGAAGCCTATATATTTGACCCCATGATCAATGTCCTTTCTTGGAACATAAAGGATGTCTTCAATAGTGCAATGGTCATTTTCCATCGTATCCCAACAAAAGAGGGAGGACTTTTTCCTATTGATTTGCATACTAGTGCCTTGAATGAAAATCTCCAATAGAGATGAAAGGTGAATTAGATGATGTTGCTCCCCATTCAAGAAAATTAGAATGTCATCCAAGAAAAAGAGATTCGACAAAGGGAATTCTGAGAAATCGAGATACCTTTGAAGTCCCTAGAGTGAACAACAAATGATATCATCCTGTTAAGGCCTTATGTGATGAGGAGGAAGGGAAGGGAGGAGACAGGGAACCCCTAGTGAATACCATGCTTAGCATTGAAAAATGGGGAGGAAACACCATTGGTAAGAACAACAAAATATGGGGAAGCAATGTAGTTTAGGACCCACGAAACAAAGGTCAAGTAGAACTTGAGCAAGAGGAGGTGAATATAAATCTAGTTTACTTGATCAAATTATTTTGAGAGATCAACTTCGAGAAAAATGGTTTTTTTCTAGAGAGATGAATGGAGTGGAGAGCTTCCTAAGCTAGGCCATTGGCTTCATGAATCTACCTATCTGAATGAAAGCCAAATTGTTCAAAGGAAATATGACTAGAAATATTATCCTTCAAGTATAATGCTATGATTATAGCGATAACATTGTAGATAGAATTACATAAAGAGATAGGCTGAAAGTGATCAAACGAGACAACGATGTCAATTTTGGGGATAAGATCAAGAAAAGTGGAGTTGGAAGGGTCCAACATCTTTCCAAAAGAAGGAGAATACTTGAAAATCTAGAGAAGAATTCCTAGCATTTGATATAAAATACTATTGGAAGACCATATGGTCTAGGACTATTTTCCTTCTAGAAGCTATGAAGGACATCCTCCAACTCCTTCTTGGAGATCTATTCCATAAGCATTTCATTGTCCTCCTCCTCCACAAAATGAGGGAAATGTATGGCCACTTAAATAACCTACTCAATAGTGATTCTCTTTTCCTAGTGGAAAATGTTTTTAAAATAAGAGACTCTGTCTTTGGTTATATCATAAAACAAGGTGGAAAAATCACAAGAATGCCCTATAATACCCCATATAGTGTTTATAGTATTTTTGTGATTTTGACTTTGTGGAATAACTTGGTAGTGTCGTCGCCTCTTAGAGTCAAAGGGATTCGTTGTTTAAGCACCATTCCTTTTCCCTATAAGAAGGATCTCGTTCCTATATTTATTGAGTGTAAAGATTTGGTCATGTAGATTAGTTAGAGTGTCAAGAGTGGAGAGTTGATTCCATGGAGATTGAATATTTGATTCGGTATTATATAGAGTTTTTGGGGGTTCCTTCATTTTATTTCTAACTAATCCCCAATGATTCCTTTGGATATTTATAGATTTCTATGGAATTGGAGGGAAGGGGAGTCAAAAGAGTCAACGTAGTGGTGGAAAAAATCATATTTTAGTAGAGATGAGAAACGGGGATCTTCCAGCTAGGGAGGGCTTATATTTAAAAGGGCTATGATATTTTTCAAGAGAAATATCTAAATCCAAGAAAATAGGCATATTATATGAGCTTCAATTCATAGTTAACCATTTCTTGATTTTAAGACGATAACCTAGCCAGAACTCTAATACAAGAAAATTTTCCAATCTTTTAGCAATTCCAGTTGATCCCGAGTAGTTATTCAACTAGGAAGGTGAGAGACTTGAGGGAAGGATGTTATAGAGGTTGAGGTAATAGAGGAGGGAGATGATAAAATTATATGTAGGATAAATTCTTGAGGAAGATCCTTAGAATTCAGAGTTTCTTAGAGTAAACTTTATATTCCCTCCTAGAATAAACAATTTCAACTAAAGACAAGAAGACGAGAAACAATGGACCCAAAATCCTACATGCTTATATATTGACCATAGACATTTATAAACTGGAAATATGTATTCAGTTTAGTAGAAGTATGGTCTACAACAAGTAGAGACTTGGAATATCAGGCTAAGTTAAATCATACAAGTTTTGGATTCGATCTTGTAATTAATCCACTTGATATACCCATTTCATCAATGGTCAAAAGTCTTAGATTAGGAGTATAGACTATACAATTTAAATGTCATTTCCACCCTTCAGAATGGTTTATTAGAGGAAGATGACTTGAGGAAAGTAGCGATCAAAGACTCTTTTCAGTGCCAATTTTTTTGAGGGGTTTACTAGACCCCTACAAATTAAGGAGAGAAATTTCATGTGGAGCCACGTGGAGGCCAAAACCTCTAAGCACCCTTTTAATGGAGTATTGTTTGCCAACTTGAATTTCATAATATCCCTTACACTATGCTTTAGAGTGGTAATATTTATGGTCTCTCGCTAAGGAAGGCATGGATAGGTCTTCGATGAGCCGAGCCCTCCACCAAAATCCAAAGTGGGAGGAACAAATGCAACGATAGGGAAGGAAAGGAATAAAACTTGTATCTAGCGAAAGAGGGAAGAAGGGATAATGGGGGTGATTGGTTCCAGCGGAATCAATCTAAGACATGTGGCTCAAATGTGTAAAAGGGAGGGGATAAAGTGTGGAGGGGAGGGATGACAGAAAAGAGGGAAGGGGGAAAATGTGAGGAGAGACCCAAAAGATAATAAGTGGAACAAGTATGGGAGAGGAGAGGGAAAACTCCAATGAACAAGAAGAAATATAAAAACCATCATCAACAAAATTTGGGGGGGACGAGAGATCCATACCTTGGATAAGAGAAGTATTCAGGAGAAGAAATAAGTGCTCCCAAGACTGAAGTTTCCACATACTCCTTTGCTTTCAAGTCCAAATACTTGGGAGAATTTGGAGAAGAAAATTGTTGAACAAAGTGTAAGCATTTCGTAGGGACCATGTTTAGTAGAGATAGAGAGGGATGATTATCTTCCTTGTTGAGCATATGAGAATCCTTAAGAGATATTTCTGGCAATGAAGGTAGGGTGTTTGAGTATAATTTATTCTTTTGGATCCATTTTCTCCTAGAGCCCTTTCTAGTTTCACAACCCTACTTAAATATCAATAGGTATGGCAGTGAGAGCGCTTAAAAAAATGCCCTCATAATCAATGTTCTTCCTATGGGTTATTTGACATGTATTAATAGTGATGATATCCAAAATACCCAAAGCTAGTTTAAAACCAACTAATATGCAAGAAATTTCCATGTCGCATGTGTGCTTAAACTAAATCAACTTCATAAAAGAACCTAGTTAGTTTCCAACCTCCTAAAAAACACATTCAGACCAAAATGTTGGGGGAAGGGCCAGTAAATGAAACCGAATAGGAACCCCCTCACATCAAAGATAACTATCCATTTATTTAATAGGAGATATTTACTGTCCCATGACCATTTATGTGCCAGTATTTTTCGTGCATCTTTTGTGCTAGAAATTTTCCAACTGTTGGGCCTCACAATTGTCATGAGGCCCTTATCTTATTCCTTAGTTATAACATTTTTTCTTGTCGTTTTCTTATATTTATGATACATTAACCTATCTAACATAGATTTTAGAAAGAAATTAACTTACTTTTACTATTTTTCCTTTTTGATGAATTATTTTGATTGCAAAAGTGCCATTGAATCATGGTTGAATCTTTAATACAAAAAGGGGTTTTGTGACAACTAACACCCAATGTTGTTTCATGAGTTGTTCATGGTAAAATTGGGACATTGTGATGTTGTCTCAACCAAATATACCAGATCAATTGATTTCAATTCTTATCTGAATAAATCTATTAGGGACAAAGCCCTTGGTTTTCTCATTTAGGTGATATTAAGACTTTTGTAACTAAAAATGAGCATCCTCAAAATCTTTAGATTCTTAGGATTGCTCTTTCCTAAAATATTTACTATTTTTATCTCCCTTGGATGTGGTATATCGATGGGGGCTTGTGTATAGAAAGATATATTTTTTGTAATTTTTTCACACATTTGATAGCCTTGCTGAAAGTGTTGAATGTAATTGTTCTTTCATTATATAATCCAAGTTTATGTTGTTGAGGGTTAATTTACTATTTTGATTTGTTCTACAAGGAAATATGACTCCATTAGTACGGAATCTCTCCTAGATGAGGTGTTGTCTTCATTTGTATCACTATATTAACATGTTATCTCTTTATGTCAATCATCTATGAGTTAGACTAATTGCAAGATGTGTGCTTTATTTTGAGTAGGGATAATATCGGTGGTGGTAATATTGATTTGCACGGATTTCTATTTAAATAGTAGATTTATAATTTTTCTTTCCTTATTCATGTTCCCTGAAGGTTATATCTAGATCTTTTATGATTTTTTACTATTTAACTTCTTTTCCTGCAGTTTGTTCTTTTCTATTTCACAAAGTATAGTTTTCCAACGTTGATTCTTCAATTATGTGATTGTTGTTTCTTAAGGAAAACCTTCGAATTCAATAGTTTTCTTGTTGTTTCTTGTGAAGAGTAATTAGAATTTGTTATTTCTAAATGGTTTCTAGAAGATATAGTTTATATGAAAGATAGATCTTTTGAATGTGTATTTCAAGTTTGGAATTGATTCTTTTGTCAAAGTTAATTTGCTTGCTTCTAGAGAATTAATTAGTGTTAGTTTCAACACCATCTCTTTCATATGATTTTTATAAAACCTTGAAATAAACAGATGAAACCTTAGGTTGAAAAATTTAATACATGGTAGGTAGTTTATTCTTTAGAACAATTAATTTTGCCAACATTTTGGCAGCGTTGTTGGGGAGGTTGTTAAAAGAGAGTGTTACTATATTTAGTTGCACACTTGATTCTTTAAGGGTTGGATATTGAAGATGAAAGGTGAGAACTTGTGCACCCAACTTGGTAAAATGGAACTTGTGGTGGTTTTTTCCCTCATTTGACATATTCAAGCTATTTAGTATGCATGACTAGGAAGAAAATTAGTGGTAGGAACTAGGTAGAAATAAATAAAAATCTGCTTCAAAAGGTATTAGGGGTTAGGGTTAAGTTCACCTTGGGAGAGTTACCTTTATAGAAGAAATCATTCGAAGGGCATAATATTAGGCCTAGGAAGGTCCCCAAACAATATCTGGGAAGAAATATACTTTTATTTCCCTTCCAATAGAAGAATCTTTTGTTGTGGCTAATGCTAAGATTCACGAAAAAATTGTAGGATCTAAGAAAAGCTTTCAAGATTTACCAAGTGAGCATATTGATCCTTTTAGCAAGAGTGAGGGCGACTCTTGCAATTTAAAAGAAGGAAGAGGTGAGATGAGTGATCCACATCCTCAACCTCGTGAGTGGAGACATCTGGCAACACCCATTGTGAGATCAGGAATCAAAATTCCTAATTTGAGTAGTGTTATAAGACCTAGACAAGGTTCAGGGTCTCACCATCATATGAGTATTTTTTAGTTAGTACCTCCTAAATTTGGGATTCCTAAGGGTTACTAGTATATTTTTAACTAAAGGATAGGACAAGTATGAGTTACAAAAACTTCAACAATGTAATTCCATATCATTAATCCACAAGCCAATGCACCCATGAAGGCTATTTTATTTCAAAATCTTCCAAATTTTCATGAGATTGCCTCTAAATATACAAACCCACTATTATTTGAATTCAACGTTCTATGCTGGGATATGATTACACTATTGAGCCCTAAAACCTAAACTTATTTCCTTCCACTCTAAGGGAGCATAAATACATAGGTTCATATGATTAGGGGGATGTATTATCAACTCATGGGACCAGATGAAACAAGCCTTACTAAATATGAAGATTATTGTCGATCTAAAGAATTAAAGGAAGAAATATTAAAAATGACATCTAAGGAAAATGAGACCTTAGAAAAATATATTGAGAGGTTCCAATATAACTTGTAAATATTTATATACACCACTCTACCTAAAGAACTACTAAAAAATACCTTTATTAGAGGAATGAAGGTTCAAATGGATATAAACGCTTAACCTAATGTGGTAGATGGATATTTCCAAATAAGAGTATGATGATATTAGGAAATTTTTGTATCCGGTGTCCACATGGGGGTACACTGACTAAGATTGAATTTGTGATCTACTCAATAAAACTAGTAGAACTACATGAAGACGAGTCGCACGTGCAGAAATTGGAAATCCATTGGAAAATTTTAAAACTGATATATTAAGCACACTTAGATGTCTTATAAGTAAATAATAAGTAGGCTGAATTAAATAGAACAAGCACTAACAACATTTTGTCCTCATTGCTGAAGGAATCATTGTTGTAAGGAATGCCCATTGGATATAGTTGAATTTTGTGCTATCTGTACCAAATATCACTCGACCAATAATTATCCCTCTTTCCCTGGATTGAAGGCCATATTTAAGGAAGCTGAGGATGAGGAAAAACCTTCATATTTCGTGGCACAGTGACGGAAGTGGAAAAACTACCCCATAGGTATGGTTCAAGACCCCTTCATGTTTTTTGCTTGACAATATAGTCAAAAACAATTTCCTGGAATAACTTGGTAGGGTCAAAAACATTCCAATACTTCATGAAAGCCTCATCCATATCCCCGATTGCCTTGGTCAAATTAGTTGTTTCCTGGACCTTCTTGGTCAAACCAACAATATTCTCCATTGTTATGGTAAAATTCACAATCTCATTTGTATCCCTTGCAATGGTGAAACCAACCTACTCAGGGGCTAATGTGGACCTATCAATCAATTCATTGGAATGATGTCTCAGTCAGAGCCATGATTATATATGTTAAAACCACCACTTTAGTTACCCTTAAACACTCCACCTCCATTATGCCCTTAGCTACCCACACAACCAAATTTAAATCCAAAAAATAAGCCTATTAAACTTCTATAAATTCTTGATACTTCTAATTGTTGTTGTCGCTCAAAATTTAATGCACTTTGCTTAAGATTTAGGTGGACCTTTTTTCTAGAGGACCCCTAAGGAACTTACAGAAATTAGAAGATGAAATTTTTTCTAAGGGGTAGCATCAATTAGAAAAACCCCCTTCAACCATGATTATCACTTGGATAGAATCACCTCATTAATTCACTAAGAATCAAGAATCCAGTAAAATTACAAATATTTCTTTGTTTCTGGAAAGTTTGACCATACTAAGACCATCCAAAAATTCAACATCGTAAGGGAACTATTGGATATTTGATGGTTTGGTGTTGGCATTGATAACAAACAAGGCTCAGCCTGATGATGGGGCTTCATGCCTTAGTGGTTGTGATGATCTGCTAGGTAGAGACTTTGGAGCCATATTTTGAGGTAGAAAATGCACTCAATGGCTAATCAGACTCTCCTTGGAAAGTTCTCTGGAAGAGGTCTCCAATGGTATGCAGAAGTCTAGAAATTGTGTTGCAGTTTGGAAGATATGGCTTGCTAGAGTTCAGGGTGATTTAGGCCTTATGTAGTGAGGAATATAGGAGATTGGAAGTCCTGGTGATAGGGGGGTTCAAGGCTCAGTGCATGACAGATGTGAACTACCGATTAGCGATTTATGATATTGCATATTGGAGGTCCTGACATATCAAAGATCGAAGGATGGAGAATTAGGGGTGCAGTGCAATAACAATTGTGATATGCGATTTGCAATATCGCATATCGAGGGTCCTAGTAGTCGTCACACAGTGGTGCATCGGCGATCGAATTTCAGTGTTTCAAGAGTGATGTCGGGATTGATGCCTCCAGTGTTAAATTGTTGGGAGATCCAAAATTGTTTTTACAAAGAAAATAGTTGTGAAACCAAGAAGGGTGCGGCCCTTTCTCTCTCCTCCACGAGGACATGTGGAGGTGTTTGGTTGGTTTAAAGAAGGACAAATGGTAGCATTACGATGAGGAAACATGGCAATGTTTGATTGGTTCCACTAATTCTAGGTAGTTTCTGACATTAGCATGACATCACGATACAGAGGGACATGTGACAGGCTATTTTGGGGTTTTGGATGGCCTAATTGGCCATATCCAGGTGACACATGTCAATGGTTCAAAGACTCCATGTAGCATGTGATGAAATCACTTTGGAAATCAACAATCGATGATCCTTGGTGGCTGGCATAGTGGAAACATAAATAATTCTCCAATAAATGGCCTCGTGGGCATAAAGCAATGGTTTTATGAAAAAAATGTGTAAGGTGCCAACAAAGGAAATATAGCTCCGATTGAGGGTTTGGAGGCCTTAGCACCTTAAGGATGAGCCGTCGGTCACAACTCTCAGTTATATGGAGGAAAACACAAATAGAGGTTTATACATAAGGGATTGAGGACTATCGGAGTTCGTAGTTTTTGTATGGATTTTAGCATTAAAGCGTCAATGTGGAAAAGGCTCTGATAGTGTTCTATAGTGAAAGTCTGATGATATAACAATAGTAAAAAGGTGTATTAAAGATCTGTGAATTGACATTTGTGGCTTTGAATGCAGTTCAGTATGGTTGATGGTCGAAGAACTATTGTGCACGCATTGTAAAGATAAATGAAGAACAGAGGTGCCGTGAGAATGTCCGGCTAAGTCTCTATGAGCCATAAATGATCATGGGGAGCTTCTATGAAATACGTCAGGCGAGCCTAGATTTAATACTTATAATGGAGTGCCTGCAACATGACAGAGAAGTGATCATCGCCCCTTCCTCTAATCCTGAATGCAACAACAACATAGCGGAAGTGTGTTTGAACAAAAGAATGGGGAACCATGCCAATTGCAATTGGGCATATTTGATGATGACAATGAGTATTTTGAACCAAGTGCATCACATGAACAAAAATTTGAACCTACATGAGCAAAGTGGGAGTGTGAGCATATGTGAGAGGAAACAAGAGTAGAGATATGGCCTAAGACATAGGTGCATAGTGTTGCAAGGGTAGTGTTGTGTTGAAAACAATTCAAAGCCCTTAGCAGAGATAAAAAAACACATAGAAAGCAGCAAGAGGAGTATTGCCACGAGTATTTAGAAAGAAGAGTGTAGAAATTGCATATGGAAACATCCATTAGATGGTATTTTACTTGTAATATTATATGCTTATGTTTTCAGTTTGAAAATTGTATGAAAAAGTAGAACAATAGCAGTGACAGGTTGGTGCCTAAATACTTAAGGGGTTGGTTCCTCTTGGAAAGTCAATTCTTGCAGAAACTAAAGGTGTTGGTGCCTCTTGTGAGAGGGTGATCACAAACAAATATATGTAATTAAGCTGGTGCTTAAATTAGATCATTAAAGAAACAAAAAAATGGTGGTTTTTTCCCTGTGGGTTTCCACGTGAAAACATTATGCCAAATGTATTTACATGAGATTGTTGTTTGAGTCTGTGTATCTAAAATTATAGTAATATATTGGGTTCATGAATGAATGATATCATATAGGAAAATAAAAGTAACAGTTTCTTAAATTACTGATTCACCCCCCCCCCTCCCCCCACCTAGCAATTCCTTATTCCAACAATTGGTATAAGAGCTAAGTTCCTTCGATAATATTTTAACCATTGGAAGGTAGATCCTTAATGAATTATGAATAGGAAAGAGAGTCAAGAATTTTACTCGAGTAAGGTATCGTTCCTTTATGGAGCTAATTATTCCTTTGGGAAAGTAATAATGGAGGCATATCTCATGTCCCTGGGGGTAGATGTTTGAACTAGTATACTATTAAATTACAATGTCCCAGATATACCTCCCACAGATGCAAATGGAAATAAAATGTATCTAAGCAATGGTAAAGCCAATCATGCCATTCTGGCTAGTATTAATCATTTAGAACTTGTGAAAGTCATGCACTGTAAGTACCCTTATGAAATATGGGAGAAGCTTAACCAATGTGATGAAGGAGATGACGAAGTGAACCAAGAAAAACTTTAGACCTTCAGAATGAGGTTTAAAACATTGAATATGACTGAGAATGAAATCATTGTTGAATACTTCCTCAAAGTTTATGAAGTAGTTAATATGATTAGAGGACTTGGTGAGGAAGTTAGGGAAGATTTTATTGTTCAAAAGGTATTGAGATCTCTAACCATGATATTGAATCCCAAAGTTGATGAAGTACTTAATATGATTAGAGGAATTGGTGAAGAAGTCAGGGAAGATTTTATTGTTCAAAAGGTATTGAGATCTCTACCCATGAGATTTAATCCCAAAATCTTAGCCATAAAGAAAATGGTCAACTTAAAGGATTTCAAAATGGATCAGCTACATGGTACTCTCAAAACCTATGAGATGAGAGTAGGAATGGAGAAATATGAACCAAAGGAAGTGGCATTTAGGTTATCCAATAATTTCAAGGAGAAAAACATTTATCAAGACTACTCTAGCAGTGAATTTGATCAGGATCTAGCTCAACTAGCCAGAAAACTGAGGTGTGGCTCTAGTAAATATAAAGGGAAGTTTCCCTTTAAGTGTGTCAACTATGGAAGAGTTGGACACTTCTCTTCCAAATGCCCCTACAAAGAAAAGGGTGAAGGAGAATAAGCTCTAAAATTTAGAAATAAGTCTCAGACATTTTACAAGAAGACACTCTACAAAAAGAAGGGGTTCTATTCCAAAGAGGATAGTTTGGCTCTGGAATCAAACTATGAAGACTCATCAGAAAACATGTCAAATAGGTATCTTCTTATGGCCCCCGAAACTAACTCCAAGAAATAGGGTCTTACTATTGAAGAATCAAGGGAAATTAGGTGTAGTGTGATTCTTCTTGATTTGATAACAGTTTGTGGAGTCTTTTTACTTTTCTTGTTAGCTTAATCTTCTTCTTATTATTAATTCATATGTGTGTACTTCATAAAACTACTATAAAAAAACATAAGAACAAGAACACAAGATGTGATCTCTCTGCCAAGACCAAAACCTCTCTTCTCTTGAGAGGAAAACTCTTTAGTAAGCTTCTCTTATTGAACCTTCTTATTGATCAATGCCAAACCCTAGACCATTGACTAGAATGTCCTCCAAGCACAAGTCAATTCCTTCGTCCTTTCTGCACTTTGTTCCCTGACACTTGCTTCTTCTAGCACTTTGTTTCCCATCACTTCGTCCTCCTTCCAACTGTTGTTAGATATTGTTTCACTTTCTCTAGAACAGATACCTTAATGAGACCCTTTCCTTATCATGATCCCTTGCTTATCTTCACCAACCAATGAACTTGTATGACTGTAATGGGAGGGATGTTATGACAGCAGAGATAACCTCCTTACCTTTTCACGTGTGATTGTTTTCCTTGTGATGTTGAACTATTCCTTCTTCGCTTGAGTGAGGAGCCTTATAGGCCTACTTAGATTTCCCAACCAATGAAGTTATGTGACTGTGATCTTATTGCTATTATGACTGCATAATTTCCTTCATCTATAGTCACGTGTGACTGTATTTACCCTAGAAAACAGCCTCCAACCTTCGCTTATACTTTCCCTTACTTCGCTACACTAGAGGCTTCTCTTCCTCGCTTTTTCTTCACCTTAGATTCATCCTCATTTCTCATTTATTTTAGAGGAATTAGTGCATTCTATTTAGAGGAGTGGACAACCTCTATATATAGAGGATTGTAACTCCTTTAGGCCGAATTAAGGCCGACTTGACATATATATAGCTCAGATTTCTTCTTTGATGGTGTCACATGCTTGGAGGAGACTTGACTTTTCTTAGAGGTGACTTCTTTAACTATAATACATAATTATGCCTATAGTAACATGCCCTTAAGGTCTTCAACATTTTATTTTGACTATTTGAATCACCCATAGAACTTTAATATGTGCTAGACCTATTTCAATGTGCAAGAAACTAATTGACATATATTATAAAAATAATATTTATTTTCTCGAATAAATACAAATATCAAAAGTACATTTATGAAGACCGTGTTGGACACAGATTGTCATTGATGTCAATATCGCAATATTTGAGGAGAAAATAGAGACGAGAGGAGCAGACAAAGCCGAAGAAGAGGAGCACACAGAGCCATCGGAGCATAAACCATATAAATATGCATTAACGTAAACAGATGCGAAATACTATGAATCCCTGGCAAATTCCACGATAAATACACTATCAGAGTTGCGTAGATGGATAGAAGATACAGCACGATGGGCAGATCCAACGGTCGTGGATGAAAAGATGCACATAGGTTAACGAGCAGGAGAGTGAATGTGAGCAGTCAGATCAAAGAGCAGCGGATCCAATGGTCGTCGCATGCGAAAGATGTGCGGACGATAATGCACGAGAGACGTACAAGTAGGCGGTAAGTGGTATTCCCCGCACCACTCACTGGGGTTCGGTGGTATACATACAAGGGCCAGTGATCCAATCAAAATACGATGTGTGGTAGATGAAAACCACCACCCCCACAGGTTAACACATATGTAGGTTTCAGCGAGGAAAGGTGCGACTGTAGTCCGATCGCGGCGGGGTTTGATCGGACGGTGAGGAGATGCATGAGGTTTAATGTGCAAGCAAAACACCGTTAGATCTTGTGGCGGATGATCGAACGGCTGGGATAATCGTGCACGTTTCAGGGTTTCCAATGGTAGGGTTTTTCTCTGCAAACTTCTCTAACAACAGTAAGCTCTTAGCGGGTTTTGATGACCTCTTCAACTTGGAAATCCAGAGTAAACACATTTTTCTTGGCACCATATCCAGTCAGAAACTGATTATTGTTTAGGGTTCATTTAACAAGTCACTCTTTGGCTCAGCATGGGTGCCGAAAGGCTTAGCTCACTTCCTTAGCCATTCCAACTGAGGGTTTTGACATCTAGGTGATTTCTGGACCACTAAGGTTTTATAATATTGATTGGGGTTTTACCACTGTAGAGGACAACCCCAGAACTGTTTCTATTATGACTTTTAGGCTTTCTGCTGTGAGCTAGGGATTTTAAGTTGATACTGAACTCTAGTAGTTAATGGATTGAACTCAGTCTTTGGAAGAAGTGACAGCTTCTCCAGCTTTCCAAATAGTATTTTACTTCCTCTGAAATTTATATTTGTCAGCTATCATTTTCTTTTGATTAACATTAAAATCAAGCGAGTCAAAGGAAACGATAGCCATTGAGGAGGAAGCCTAAGAGACAGCGTAAGCGGAAACGAATGGAGAAAGGAATGGGAATGTATAAAATAGTAGAAACAGAGAACTGTTGGTGCGGTTATGGTGGTGAAGAACCTAAGCGTGAGATAGTAGAAGCAGCAGAGGCAAGAAAGGCAGAAAAAAGTAGTAGAGGCTGTAGAGGCAGGAGAGCAGGAGTGAGACAACCTCAGCTGAATAGAGTGCAACAACATACCTGTTTATACCAAGGTTGGGTTGAAGCCCAAGAGGTTGGAGCCTCAGAACTGAACAGGACTGAAGTCATTGGGGTAGGTGATCCTAAGTGCAGAACCACTCCAAAATAGAGTTGGTGCTCTGGAAGTTGGAGCCTCACTGAAGTCCAAGTTGGAGCTTGGCAACGATTCACAATCAGATTTATACATATGTTGTATTTATTTATTTTCACTGTCTTGAGTTTTAATAAAAGCATTAAATTCAACTGTTGATTTCTATGTTTCCTGTATACATATACATATCTATATAGGTTGTTGGAAATCACTAGAACAATTAAAAAAAATAAATAGTAAGAAATACTGATTCATCCCCCCTAGTATTTCCAATAATTGGTATCACATCAGGCTTCTTCTTACCAGCCTAACAGCTTGAAGAAGGATCTGTAGCCATGATGAGAAACCACGAAGCATCAGGAAAACCTCCTTTTTTCGATGGCTCTAACTTTGGTTTCTGGAAGAAAAGAATGACTTGCTACTTAATGTCCCTTGGACCTGAAGTCTGGCATTTTTTTCAAAATGAATACAAAACTACTTCCACTCTTCCAACAGACCAAGACGAGAGGAAAGCCTACATCACAAATGCAAAGGCCATGAACTCCATCACTAGTGGAATCACTGGTTCTGAGTTTACAAAAATCATACACTGTACCTCGGCCAAAGAAATGTGGGAGAAGCTAGTTGGCTTGTACGATGGAGACTCAAAAGTCAAAAAGGCAAAGCTTCAAACTCACAAAAGACAATTTGAAAGTTTGAGGATGGAAGATTAAGAAGATATTGCAGCATACCTCCTCCGAGTAGCTGAAGTGGTAAATTCCCTAAAAGGATTGGACGAAAAAGTTGAAGAAAGTACCATTGTTCAAAAGGTATTAAGGTCTCTTCCAAACAGGTTTGACTCCAAAATAAGCGGTATAGAAGAAGAAAAGGATCTAGATACCCTCAAAATGGATGAACTCCATGGTATTCTCACTGCCTATGAAATGAGGGAAGGTAGCCCAAGCTCCAATGATGCAGCATTAAAGGCCTCAAGGTCAAGGAAGCGGAAAGGAAGGAATGACTATAGTGATGAGTCAGATGTGGAACCCGAATTGGCTCAATTTGTATGAAAGCTGAAGAAAGGATCTAAGCTTAAAGGCAAGTATCCTCTTATATGTTTTAAATGTGGTAAAATAGGTCATTATGTAACAAAATTCCCTCATAAACATGACAGTGATGATGAAGGAAATTCTAAAAGAGTGGCACATAAAAAGAAAGGGTTCAATAAGAAAAACTTCTTCTCCAAGCAAGATGAGTCTGATGAGGATGAGCTTATGGTCATCAAAAGGAAATCACATGAGGAAAGCGATCATGATGAAAGCCAAGAAGCATTATTCATGGCACTTGCAGATGATGATGACTCAGGGCTGGAAGGAAATGTAGATGAACTGTTAATAAGTGCCATTGAAGAAAATGAGAAACTACAAAACAAAATCATTTCTCTCAAAGTGGAAAATGAGGAAATAAGAAGGAGAGAAGATCTCTTGGAAGAAAAGCTTAAAGAAAAGAAAGAAACTTGTGAAGAATGCGAAACCAAAATAGTGTCTCTGAGAAAGGAGTTGGAGCAAATTAAAAAGGGTTGTAAAAGCTCTCAAATACTTGAGACTATTCTGAAAAATCAAAAACCTCAACATGACATGTCTAGAATAGGTTTCAAAGGAGAATCCTCAAGAATTAAGAATAATGCGAAAAGCTATGCTGATGCACTTTTCTGCAGTCCAAAAGATGAAAAGTGCACCCGAGATCCCAAGAATGAAGAGAGAATTACTCCAAAGAAGAATGTGGAGTCCAATCATGGACACTGCAGCAAATACAAACCTGTACTCCACCAAGGGCCCATCACAAATCCAAAGAATGAGGGAGGAGTAATTCCCAGGAAGGAAATTGACTCAAATTGTGGTTGCTTCAACAAGTACAAAACCATCTTTCTTGGACACTACTTTCACTACAAAAACTTCGGTCATCAAGCCAGACATTGTATGGCTCGCAGAAGTGAGAAGACAAAGCTAAAAGATAGAATAATCAAATCATATGCCCCCAAAAGGTAGGGACAAATCAAAACCTTTAATTCATTTGATCCCTTGACCAAATTTGATCTGATTTTCTCTTTTTGCTACAATAATGGACACTATGAACAAGACTTCCCACTCAAAGGAAGAAAGATGAGTAGCAAGAACTCCAGCATGGACAAATGAGGCCTCTCTCTATATGCTCAAAATAATGGAAACCAGTGGTTTATAGATAGTGGGTGCTCCAGACACATGACAGGAGACAGAAGGAAGTTTGTCTCACTGAGCAAAAAGGAAGGGAATGTGTCCTTTGGAAGTAGATCTGGTAGAATTGCAGGAAAAGGAATAGTTACTCTGATTAATGGAAAAGGAAAAGCTCAAGATGCTCTGCTGGTTGATGGACTCAAACACAACCTCTTGAGTGTCAGCCAAATCTGTGATCAAGGACATAAGGTTGTTTTTAGCACCAAAGACTGTGAAATAAGGAACTCTGCCTCAAGGAAACTTGTGGCAAAAGGGGTGAGTGTTGGAAATAATACTGAGAGGGGGGTGAGTCAGTATTATCAAGTCAAATATTCCTTTTCCAAAACAAATGATATACACTACTTCATTTAGTTAAACCCGCATATATACGCAACTATGCAGAAGAAAAACCGTGTATACAAAGCAAACTTTTAATTTACTTCATCTTTATGATGATGATTGTTAATCTGTGATGCAGAATCAAATAACCAGTAACCAGAGACAGTAAAACAGAGTAGAAAGACAATCACGCACAAGAACATAAGATATAAGGTGGAAACCCAATGTGGGTGAAAACCACCTACTGCAATTCGTCTTTATCTTCTTTTAAATTAGAAAACTTCTTTTACAATGTACTGGTGCAGTCCTTTACCAGTACGCAAGTTGTAACCTGCAGAGAGCTACACCCCTCTCTCGTTCTCCAGTTTTTCCTAGAAGGGAGCTGCAACCGCCTTTAGCTCTTGCACTAGACAAGATACTAGTACGTAGGTGCTGGCCTATAGAAGGCTACAACCTTCTCTTTCTTCCAGGGACCAAGTTTCATAAATTTTCAGATTGGATCCATGAACATCAATCAATCATCAAGAATTTCTTCGTCAACCAATCTCCTTTCCACCAATTAGATCTAAATCAAGTAGATACTTTTTTGACAGTTGTGCCCAAAACACAGTACCAGAAACCACACACCAAAATCTGAACCCAGAACACAGCAAAAATAAACAGAAGCAGCTAGATCACAACTTAAAGTATATACACTATTTCAATAACCTGCAACATGCGTGCATACGCTTCTGTGTTTGGAAAAAACTGCATATACGCGGTTTCCATTCACTGAACCAGTGTGTATACGTGCTTTAGCTTCACTGAACCTGCGTACAGATCTATAAAAGATAATTTTCCCTTTCCAATATTCAGGACGCTAATTAACCCAGATTATCAGTGTTATAGATCAAGCAAGCGCCACATATAACAAACCAAAATCATACAAGGATATTATCATTAAAGCTTAAATATTAAGACCCATCAATAGAACTTATCCTTCTTTTTGCGCTAAGGTTCCTCCTTCAATCAGATCCAGATCTGCACCATCACCCAATTACCAGTATTCCAGATCTACTGCTTTTTTAGATATTCAATAATAATTCAGATAATCCTTTGCCACAAGATCTCCTTCTTCTTTTATAGTCTTAGGCCGTCCACAATACCATGGTCCAAAACCATAACATTTCATTACCATGAACCCAAACTAGGGATCAACAGATCTGGCGAGTCGCCATGGTCCAAAACCATAGGTTCAAATCCCATGGACTAACTACCATGGACCAAGAGTAAGTCCCCAACATATACGCACTTTTGTAACGTATAACCCACGTGTATACGCGACTTCGTCTAGATTAACCTGTGTATATGTCTTTTTCTTCTTTCAGAGTGCCTGAGCTGAGATCTGAGCTAAGAGTGAGTTGCCATCAAGTACAACACCTGTGCCATAGTACCAAACCAGAATCATAATGCCAACAATCTCCCCCTTTCGACTTGATGGCAATAGCAAGATCCTCTTTCATTCTCCCCCTTTGTCATCAAGGGAAAAGGGTTGTGATCCCCTTGAGTACATGCTGAAATCTCTGTCATGCTGTGCTGGCCATGCTCAACCATGACATATACATCATAAAAGACCTTCCTATCACCAAAAGACTCAATACATACACCCTTCCCCCAACCATGTGGGGATCATCCACCCAACCAAGTGGGGATACATCAGAAAATTACATATGAAAACCAAGTACATTGCATCTTCATCCCAGGCATAGTGGGGAAACCAAAAATAGGTCGTTACATGACCTTGACATCATAAAAGAGATACATGACATAGAGACGAAATATGTAGAGCAAGAATTATGAAAGTCACCAAGCAGCAACATCTGTCAATCACCATTCAGATTAGCAACCATGATTTCTTTCTGTTCTCCCTCTACACTTGTTCCACCAACAACAGTTGTGAACAAGAACCACAAGCATCTAAGATAATGCCAACAATGCATCATTAGAAGTTTATTTGCTCCCCCTAAACTAGTGCCAGATGGTCTCTTTCAGACCCATATCAGACAAATTCCAACCAGAGCCTGTCCCTTCTGATATCCATCAAACCTCCATATATGTGTCTTTCTCTGCACCAACCTGCGTATGTACGCGGATCCTCCTCAGAAAACTCGCGTACACCCCTTTTTCTCTGAAACAGACAAATTTAATAGCAAGATGATGCATCAACTACTCCCAGCTTTTGTCTGAGATATTCAAAAGTTTCCCTAGGCAATGGTTTGGTGAGATTATCAGCAACTTGTTCCTTAGAAGTAACATACTCTAATTTGACCTTTTGTTCCAACACTTGTTCCCGGAGAAAGTGATACCTGACCAGTATGTGCTTGGTCTTTGAATGCATGAATGGGTTCTTTGAAATGTTGATAGCACTTGTATTATCACATAAGATGGAGATAGGTGGTGTACAAGTGATCTGAAAATCCTGCAAGGTTTGCATCATCCAAAGGAGTTGAGTGCAGCAAGATGCAGCTCCCACATATTTCGCTTTAGCTGTAGATAAAGAAATCGAACTCTGTTTCTTTCTGAACTAAGATACTAATCTGGAACCCATAAAGAATGCACCACCACCTGTGCTCTTTCTGTCATCCACACTTCCAGCCCAATCTGCATCTATATAAGCATGAAGAGTGAGATCTGTATCTCTAAGATACCATAAGCCATAGTTTTGAGTTCCTTGAAAATTCTCTTTACTGCCTGAAGATGAGTTTCCTTAGGATTTGCCTGAAATCTTCCAACTATTCCACTGCATGCATGATGTCTGGTCGGGTACCTCTCAAATAAAGTAGGCTTCCAATCATGGATCTATAGGTTGGTTGATGCACTGTTGTTGATTCATCATTTGCACTGAGACTGCACCCTGTAACCATAGGGGTACATACTGGTTTTGAATCTTCCATGCCATACTTCTTCAGAATCTGCTTGAGGTACTTGGTTTGAGACAAGAAGATACCGCCTTCATTTTGTGGGATTTGCAATCCAAGAAAGTATGTCAGTTCTCCAAGCAAAGACATTTCTAATTCTTTCTGCATCACCAAGGCAATGCTTTGACTCATAGCTTCTTCATTGCTGCCAAAGATAATGTCATCTACATACACAACAACTATTAGCAATTTGTTATTTTCAATTTTTATATAAAGGTTGTTATCTGTTGATCCTTTTGAAAAGCCTTATTGATGAAGATATTTGTCCAAACGATAGTACCAAGCCCTTGGAGCTTGTTTAAGACCATAGAGAGCCTTTTTTAGTCTGCATACAAGATTTAGATCATTCCCAAGAATGAAACCATCTAGTTGCTCAATGTACACTTCTTCTTCTAAGTCTCCATTCAGAAAAGCTGATTTCACGTCCATTTGAAATAATTTGAACTTCTGAAAGCTTGAGAGAGCAAGGAAACATTTGGATGGCCTCAAGTCTAGCAACAGGAGCAAAAGTTTCTTCAAAGTCTATTCCTTCTTGTTGAGCATACCCTTTACAAACAAGTCTGGCCTTCTTTCTAATAACTTCCCCATTTTCATTCAACTTGTTCTTGAAGATCCATTTTGTCCCTATGACATTCTTATCTTTTGGTCTAGGAACCAACTCCCAAGTGTTATTCTTTTCGATTTGTTCAAGTTCTTCATCCATTGCCTTGACCCAGTATTCATCTTTGCAAGCTTCTCTTATATTTTGTGGTTCAGTGGAGGAGAGTAATGCCAAATAGCTTGAAGCTTCTGCAATTGTTCTTCTTATTTGTATGTCAACCTCCTTTTGCCCCAAAATTTGTGATTCAGGATGATTCTTTCGAACATACCTAGAAGGAGTCTTTTCTTCTATCCTTATCTGTTCCTCTAGCTCCTCATGGGTTTCTTCTTCATGGGTCTCTTCTTCATCATCAGTCTGATTTGGAGAGTAGTCTTCATCCTCTTCGATATCTTCATGATTTACTTGCCTAGGGATGTATCCCTTTTCATCAACCACTACATCAACGCTGTCAACAATTCTTCCAAGTCTTTTATTATAACACTTATATGCTTTGTTGTAGAGAGAATAACCAAGGAGAATGCCTTCATCAGCTCTAGG
Source organism: Pinus taeda (assembly GCA_000404065.3). Classification (NCBI taxonomy): domain Eukaryota; kingdom Viridiplantae; phylum Streptophyta; class Pinopsida; order Pinales; family Pinaceae; genus Pinus; species Pinus taeda. The sequence goes on from APFE030322397.1 coordinate 27,931, forward strand.
TTCAAGTTTGCTAAGTTGTTCATCAGTATTCTTAATATAGCATTTGCTCCCAAAAATTTTGAAATGCTTTACAGAAGGAGTCTCACCATACCAGAGCTCATGCGGAGTTTGAGTGCTGTTCACTCAGACATTTGTTTTGTTGAGAATAACACTGCAGCATATGCAGCTTCACCCCAGAAGGTTGCGGGAGTTCCAGACTCATCAAGCATAGCACGAGCCATTTGTTCGACTGTTCTGTTCATCCTTTCCACCACTCCATTTTGCCGAGGAGTCCTAGCTATAGAGAATTCCCTTCTTATTCCATGTTCTTCACAGAAATCGAAAAATTCATTTGAGGTAAACTCCCCACCTCTGTCGGACCTGAGGCACTTAATTTTGTAATCTGATTCATTTTCAACCAGGGCTTTGAAGGATTGGAATTTTTCGAATGCTTCGTCCTTGTGCTTCATAAGTCCTAACCAAACCATCCTGGAGAAGTCGTCAATGAACAATATAAAGTATTCTTCTCCTCGAGGTGACCTTGTCCTAAATGGACCACATACATCTATATGGACTAGCTCAAGAGGCCTGCTAGCTGATCCTTCCTTCTCAGGGAAGTTAGTTCTGGTTTGTTTACCAAACTGACATGATTTGCATATAGTGTTGTTTGGAATTTTGATATCTGGAAGACCGAGAACTGCCTAGTATTTGCATGCTTTCCTTATTTGTGAGAAGCTTAGATGCCCCAACCTCCGGTGCCATAACCAGTGTTCATCATCCTTGCTCAAATAACATTGTTGTTGTCCTTCTTCAAATATGTATAAATTATTT
>APFE030322397.1:30249-114569 GCA_000404065.3 Pinus taeda
GCACATCTAACTGACACTCAATAGATTATGCTTCAAGCCATCAACATACAAAACATTTCCAGCTTTGACCTTTTCTTTCAACTGAGCAGTGCCTTTTCCTTCTATGGATGCAGGGGTATCATTTCCAAAAGAAACTTTCTTTCCCTTTTCTAAAGCAATATATGATTCAAGTTTTTCTTTATCACCTGTCCTATGCTTCGAACATCCATTGCCGATGTACCATTGATTTTCCTGTCCTTCTGCATATAAATCTATCCCACATCTTTCTGGTTGCGGTTCCTTCATTCTCCATGTTTTGGCACTTGAGGTTTGTTCCTTCTGAGTTGTCTTCCAAAACCTACTCCTGATTCAGAATCTCCATGACCAAAATTATTACAAATAGAGCATTCAATTTCACTATCAAGGCGGAAAAGTTGTTATAGGTCCTCTTCATGATTATAGGCATACTTCTTTGTTTTTGAGCTTCTCTAGTCATGATTGTTTTATAGGCAACACATTCAATTGCTTTGTGACCAAAATTATGGCAAGAGAAACATTGGCCATTGAAGAAATTCCTATGACTATCCTCCAACCGATTATAGTTTCTACTGACATCCATTCTTGAAGAAAATTGGGAAGAATTTACCTGTGGCTGGTTGTAGCTTTTGTTTGTCCTTAAGTTAGCATGCCCCCGTTTTTGTTGATAGTCTTTTTTTTTCTTGAGGAAGATTGTCCCTGATTTACCTTATGATTTCTATTAGGCCTTTGCTCACTCCTTCTTGCTGCATCAAGATAACTTTTGGAGGTGGAAGCTTGAGATGCTTCTCCATTATACAAATTTAAGATTAAGGGCTTTTGTTTTCTCAATTTCTTTTCTAAGGCCAACAATTTCACATTCTAACTTCTCAAGAGATTTTTCTTTTTCATCAAGTTGAAATTGCAGAGTATCAATGATCATATTCTTTTCTTCTAAACATGTTTTGAGTCTAGAAATCTCTTCATAAAAGCCATCCACATCTATAACATCCATGTAATCATCATCTTCAAAGGCCATTAAGAGTTTATAGTGATTACCTCGTTCATCTTCATCACTATTTGATAGTCCATCACTATCTTCATGAGTGTAATAGCCTTTCTTATTTGCATTTTGTTTCTTGTTCCATCTAACAGGTTCCTTCCCCTTGTCAATCTTATCCTTGTGAGGACATTTGGTAGCATAGTGACCTACTCTTCCACAAGCAAAACATTTGAAAGGTAACTTACCTCTGAATCTTCCAGTACCCCGTTGAAGATTTCTAACAAAATTTGATTCTTCTTCTTCTTCTGACACGTGTCCTGACTCATAGTACTCTCCTTTGACTGAAGCCTTGAAGGCAACTACTCTTCTGTCTGATAGACCTCCTTTCCTCATTTCATAAGCAGTTAGAATTCCGTGCAGCTGAGACATTTTAAGATTTTGTAGATTCTCCTTTTCTTCTATAGCAGACACTTTAGATTCAAATCTAGAGGACAAAGATATTAGAACTTTTTCAACCACAACAGCCTTTTTTATTTCTTCACCCAAATTTTTCATACAATTAACAATCTCATCTACACGAAGAAAATAATTAGCCACACTTTCATCATTATACATCTTGAGATTTTCATACTGAATCTTGAGGGTTTGAAGTTTTGCTCGTTTTACCAGGTCATCTCCTTCATAGCTCAGAACAATCTTGTCCCATATCTCTTTTGCGGATTTAAACTGCATTACCTTGACAAATTCTGATTGAGATAGGCATCCTAATAGAGTATTGACCGCCTTTGCATTTGTTTCATATTTCTTCTTCTTAACCGGATCTGCACGAGTTGCTAATGGAAAAGCATACCCTCTATCTATGATATCCCAGACTTCTGTACCAAGAGATTGAAGATAGGCAGTAACTCTTACCTTCCAATATACGAAGTTTGTCCCATCAAAAATCGGTATCCTGATTGATGCTTCCCTCTCGTAGTTGCTCATGATGAAAGATCTTCCTTCAAGCGATCAAGCTTCTTCTGAAGGACCTGCTCTGATACCAATTGTTGGAAATAATACTGAGAGGGGGCGTGAATTAGTATTATCAAGTCAAATATTCCTTTTCCAAAACAAATGATATACGCTACTTCAGTTAGTTAAACCCACTTATATACGCAACTATGCAGAAGAAAAATCGCGTATACAAAGCAAACTTTTAATTTACTTTATCTTTCTGATGATGATTGTTAATTTGTGATGCAGAATCAAATAAACAGTAACCAGAGACAGTAAACAGAGCAGAAAGACAATCACGCACAAGAACACAAGATATAAGGTGGAAACCCAATGTGGGTGAAAACCACCTGCTGCAATTCGTCTCTATCTTCTTTTAAAGTAGAAAAGTTCTTTTACAATGTACTGGTGCAGTCCTTTACTAGTACACAGGCTGCAACCTGCAGAGAGCTACAACCCTCTCTCGTTCTCCAGCTTCTCCTGGAAGGGAGCTACAACCCCTTTAGCTCTTGCACTAGCCAAGATACTAGTACGTAGGTGCTGGCCTACAGAAGGCTACAACCTTCTCTTTCTTCCAGGGACCACGTTTCATAAATTTTTAGACTAGATCCATGAACATCAATCAATCATCAAGAATTTCTCCGTCAACAAATCTCCTTTCCACCAGTTAGATCTGAATCAGGTAGATACTTTTCTGACAGCTGTACCTAAAACATAGTACCAGAAACCACACACCTAAATCTGAACCCAGAACACAGCAGCAATAAATAGAAGCAGCTAGATCACAACTTAAAGTATATACGTTATTTCAATAACCTTCAACATGCGTGCATATGCTTCTGTGTTTGGAACAAACTGCGTATACGCGGTTTCCATTCACTGAACCAGCGTGTATACACGCTTTAGCTTCACTGAACCTACGTACAGATCTATAAAAGATAATTCGCTCTTTCAGATATTCAGGATGCTCATTAACCCAGATTATTAGTGTTATAGATCAAGTAAGTGCCACATATAACAAACCAAAATCATACAAGGATATTATCATTAAAGCTTAAAGATTAAGACCCATCAATAGAACTTATCCTTCTTTTTGCGCTAAGGTTCCTCCTTCAATCATATCCAGATCTGCACCATCACGCAATTACCAGTATTCCAGATCTACCACTTTTTCAGATATTCAATAATAATTCTGATAATCCTTTGCCACAAGATCTCCTTCCTCTTTTATAGTCTTAGGTCGTCCACAATACCATGGTCCAAAACCATAACATTTCATTACCATGAACCCAAACTAGGGATCAACACATCTGACGAGTCTCCATGGTCCAAAACCATAGGTTCAAATCCCAAGGACTAACTACCATGGACCAAGAGTAAGTCCCCAACATATACATGCTTTTGTAACGTATAACCCGCGTGTATACGCGTCTTCGTCTAGATTAAACTGCGTATATATATTTTTCTTCTTTCTGAGTGCCTGAGCTGAGATCTGAGCTGAGAGTGAGTTTCCATCAAGTACAACAGCTGTGCCATAGTACCAAACCAGAATCATAATGCCAACAGTGAGGACACCAGACAACATTTACATTCTGAACAAGATTCAAGAAAATAAATGCTACCTGAGTTAGACAGATGAGAGTTGGTTGTGGCATAAGCGACTTGGACATACAAGCTTCGAAAATCTGATGAATATCACCAAGATCAAAGCTATATGATACATCCCAAGGCTATTCAAACCAAATCAAGCAGTATGTGGTCCATGTCAACATGGAAAGTAGACTAGCATCAACCACAAGACAAAGGAACACTCTACATCGAAGCCCTTAGAGATCATCCATGCTGATGTATGTGGGCCAACTAGAAATCAAGCACTCCAAGGAGAAAGGTACTTTGTGTTATTTGTTGATGATTAGACTAGAATGATGTGGATATATTTCATAAAGTATAAATCTGAAACTTTTGAGTATTTCAAGAATCTAAAAGCCCTTGTATAAAATGAAAAAGATTCAAAAATTAAGTGCCTCAGAACAGACAAAGGAGGAGAATTCACATCAAACGAGTTTAGTGAATTTTGTAATATTCATGGAATTAAAAGGGAATTCTCGGCTGCCAGAACACCTCAGCAAAATGGGGTAGTTGAAAGAAGAAACCGATCAATCCAAGAAATGGAAAGAACTATGCTATTAGCAGCAAACTTACAACCTAGATTCTGGAGAGAAGCAGTAGGGACAGCTGTCTACACACTGAATCAAACTCAATTAAGGCCAAATTGTGATAGAACTCCTTATGAGATATGGAAAGGAAGACCTACTTCAGTGAAGTACTTCAAGATCTTTGGAATCAAGTGCTTCATAAAAATAAATGGTGGCTCACCAGGAAAGTTTGATTATCGGGTTGATGATGGGATATTTCTTGGACACTCTACATGGAGCAAGGCTTACAAGTGCTACAATTATCGACTAAAGAAAATAGTGGAAAGCATTGATGTAAAGGTTGATGAAGATCTTCCAGTAAAGGAAATTAAAGAACATGAAGATGACTCTCTCATTGAAGAAGAAGAACCTAACGAAGAAGAAGAAGAAGAGGAAAGAGAACCACCTAATACCCCTTCTAAGACAAAGTATGTCCAAAGACACCATCCAGAAGAGAAGATCATTGGCGATAAAGATGAAGGTGTGTAGACCCGAAGAAGGATAACAATTACACCCATGAGAAAAGTCATTGCCCTCCTATCTATGATAGAACCAAAAACATTTGCAGAAGCAAGTAAGGATCCTCATTGGGTAAAAGACATGGAAGAAGAAATGACCCAAATTGAGAAGAACAAGACATGGGAGCTGGTACCTCGTCCAAAGGACAAAAACATAATAGTAAACAAATGGGTGTTCAAAAATAAAATGAATGAGGAAGGACAGCTTATCAGAAACAAGGCAAGACTTGTCTGCAAAGGCTATTCACAAATTGAAGGAATTGACTTTGAAGAGACATTTGCACCGGTGGCCCATATGGAAGTTATCAGGATGTTCTTGGCATTTTCTTGCTCGAAAGGATTCAAAACCTATCAAATGGACGTGAAATCAACATTTCTGAATGGGGAACTCAAGGAGGAAGTCTACATGGAGCAGCCAGAAGGTTTTGGTCTAACAACAGGAAAGGACTTAGTTTGTAAGTTGAAAAAGGATTTATATGGGTTGAAACAAGCTCCTAGCGCTTGGTATGCAAGACTGGATCACTATCTACAACAACAAGGCTTCAAAAAGGGAGTGGCTGGAAGCAATCTATACATAAAGACAGATCAAGGTAAGTTACTAGTTGCTCTTGTTTATGTCGATGATCTGATTTTTGCTAGTAATAATGATGAAATGAGCCATGAATTTTCTCAAAACATGTCAAAAGAGTTTGAGATGTCAATGATAGGAGATGTGTTCCACTTCCTTGGACTTCAAATATCTCAAACTAGACCAGGATTGTGTATATCTCAAACCAAATATCTAAAAGACATGCTCAAAAAATATGGAATGGAGGATTGTGCACCCATGAGCACACCTATGACCACAAACTGCAAACTGAGCAAAGATGATGACTCCCCTCTAGTAGATGCAACTCATTACAGGTCAATGATTGGAGCCCTTCTATACTTAACAACTACATGACCAGACATAATGCAAGCAGTAGGAATGGTGGGAAGATTTCAATCTGCTCCCAAACAATCCCATTTATTAGCTGTAAAAATAATTCTCAGATATCTAAAGGGAACTTCTGATTTCGGTCTTTGGTACCCAAAGGACTCAACACTGACTGTAACTGCATCCATCGATGCTGATTGGGTAGGAAGTATAGATGATCGGAAAAGAACTAGTGGAAATGCATTCTTCCTAGGAGACCGTTTGGTATCCTGTCTCAACAAAAAACAATCATCCATATCATTATCGACAGCCAAAGCTGAGTATATTGCTGCAGCACACTGTTTTTCTCAGATACTATGGATGAAGGAAGCTCTAAAAGATCTCGACATATGTACAGATCAACCAATTTCCATCTATTGTGACAACACAAGTGCTATTAGTCTCAGCAAAAATCCTGTGATGCACTCAAGAACCAAACACATACCAATCAAGTATCATTTCCTCCATGAACAAGTAGCTAAACAAAACATCGTCCTGGAATATATCAGTACTAAGGAGTAGATAGCTGATATTTTCACAAAATGTCTTCCTCGAGAAGCATTCCAACATCTGTGTGAAAAGATGGGGGTTATTTCTTTATCATCACTCAAGTTCATTCATAAATATGTAGCAGGACAGGTGGAGCAGTTTGACAAGGGGAGTCCATATGCATCCCTTTTCCATTAATGTCAAAGGGGGAGAAAGCAGAAGAATATTGCCATCAATAACAAAGGGGGAGATTGTTGGACACAGATTGTCATTGATGTCAATATGGTAATATTCGAGGAGCAGATAGAGACGAGAGGAGCAGACAGAGCCAAAGAAGAGGAGCACACAGAGCCATCAAAGAAAAAACCATATAAATATGCATTAACGTAAACGGAGGTGGAATACTATGAATCCCCGGAAAATACACTATCATAGTTGTGCAGATGGACGGCATATACAACACGACGAGCAGATCCAACGGTCACGAGCAATAGAGATGCATGTAGGTTAATGAGCGGGAGGATGGGTGAGAGAGTGAATGTGAGCCATCAGATGAAAGAGCAGTGGGTCCAACGGTCGTTGCAGATGAAAGATGCGCGGACGATAATGTGCAGGAGATGTATAGGTAGGCGGTAAGTGGTATTCCCCGCACCACCCACTGAGGTTCAGTGGTATATGTACAAGGGTCGGTGATCCAATCAAAATTCGACGTGTGGTAGATGAAAACCGCTGCCCCCGCAAGTTAATGCGTATGCATGTTTCAGCGAGGAAAGGTGCGACTGTCGTTTGATCGCGGCAGGGTTTGATCCGATGATGAGGAGATGCACGAGGTTTAATGTGCAAACACCATCAGATCTTGTGGCGGATGATCAAACAGCTGGGATAATCACGCACGTTTTGGGGTTTGCAATGGTAGGGTTTTGCTCCGCAAACTCCTTTATCGACAGTAAGCTCTTAGCGGGTTCCGACGACCTCTTTATCTTGGAAATCTAGAGTAAATGCGTCTGCTTTGGCACCATATCCACTCAGAAGCTGATTATTGTTCAAGGTTGATTTAACAAGTCACTCTTTGGCTCATCATGGGTGCCGAAAGGCTTAGTTCACTTCCTTAGCCATTCCAACTGAGGGTTTTGACATCTAGGTGCTTTCTGGACAACTGACATTTTATAAGATTGATTGGGGTTTTATCGCTGCAGAGGACAACCCCAGAAACGTTTCTATTATGACTTTTAGGCTTTCTACTGCGACCTAGGGATTTTAAGTTGATACTAAGCTCTACTAGTTAATGGACTCAACTTGGTCTTTGGAAGAAGTGACAGCTTCTCTGGCTTTCCAAACAATATTTTACTTCCTCTGAAATTTATATTTGTCAGCTATCATTTTCTTTTGATTAACATTAAAGTCAAGCGAGTCAGAGGAAACGACAACAATTGAGGAGGAAGCCAAAGAGATGGTGTAAGCAGAAACGAATGGACAAAGGCATGGGAATGTATAAAACAGTAGAAACAGAGAACTGTTGGTGCGGTTATGGTGGTGAAGAACCCGACGGTGAGATAGTAGAAGCAGCAGAGGGAAAAGAGGTAGAAAAAAGCAGCGGAGGTTGTAGAGGCAGCAAAAGTAGCAAAGGCGAGAGAGCAGGAGTGAGACAACCTCAGCTGAATAGAGTGCAACTGCATACCTGTTTATACCAAGGTTGGGTTGAAGCCCAAGAGGTTGAAGCCTCAGAACTGAACAGGACTGAAGTCATTGGGGTAGGTGCTCCTAAGTGCAGAACCACTGCAAAACAGAGTTGGTGCTTTGGAGGTTGGAGCCTCACTGAAGTCCAAGTTGGAGCTTGGCAACTATTCACAATCAAATTTATACTTATATTGTATTTATTTCTTTGCACTGTCTTGAGTTTTAATAAAAGAATTAAATTCAGCTGTTGATTTCTGTGTTTTGTGTATACATATACATATCTATATAGGTTGTTGGTAATCACTAGAACAATTAAAAAAAAAAATAGTAAGAAACACTAATTCACCTCCCCCCCTCTCAGTATTTCCAATAGACTGAACCTAGTTACATTTCCTTCAACACTTACAAACTCTGAAGATGAAGAAGAGGAACGAGTGGTAGAACTTGAAGGAGAACTCATCAATGCCCTTAATGAGTTAAAGAAAGAAAGAAAGAAAGACAAGCAGCTGAAGGAACAATTACAACATGCTGTAGAAGGAACATACAACTCAAATAATGAGGAATTTGCATACCAAAAAGGAAAACTTGAAGAAGATATCAAGAGTAAGGATAGTGTAGATCTTCTACTAAAAGGACAACAAGGAAATTGTGAAAGGTTAGAAGAGTAGAACAAGCATTTGAAATAGGAGTTGTTCAAGTTAAAGAGCGAAACAACCTCGAAAACTTGCAAAGATGATTCTCTGTCTTTGAAGGTTGAGTTGTAGGAAGCCAGACGAAAAGAGGAATTACTTGAAGGTATGATTCAAGAATGGGAAGAAAACTTATAGTATCTTGAAGCAGAGGTGGTCTCTCTAAGAAATGACCTTGAGAAAGTAAAGACCAAGAAGGGTTTAGATGAGACATTTACTAAAGGGACTAGAAGACTAAATCAAATTCAGAGCTATCAAAGGTGCTTAGGAACCATAACTAGATTGGGGTACTCAAAGTAACAAGAATATTTTATCGAGAAGCAGAAGAAGATAAACTTCAAGTATGCAGGAGTTGAAGAAGTACACATTCATAATAGGAATCATCATGAAAGAGTTCATGAAGACAAAAGAGAATCTAAACAAAGAGGAATTCACCAATTAAGGATGAGTCGAATAGTCAGTCGACTAAGGTATTTCTCTACTAAATCTTACAATGGTTTTAACAATAGGCATGCCTACATGTTTTATTGTCACTGATATAAGTGCCATATATTTGGACACAAAGCTCTTTATTGTAGAAGTCTCAAAGTTGAAAGAGATGAAAATCTCAAGTTTAATACACATCAAACTGCTAAGTCTCAAGACTCTTCTTTAAGGAATTAGAATGCCTTGAATCTCCTACAAAGTGAAGTTGAATGTTTTAAATGTAATAATTTTGGGAAGAAAGCCAACAATTGTAGAAGCGGGTATGAATACCTATCTAAATCTCAAACTGACAAATAAAAACATCTACAAAAGGATAAATGAAACTTGAAACAAACTACCAAAAAGAAAATGCCATGTGGGCTCACATTATTAGTGCATGATAATGAAAACAATTGGTATGTAGAGAGTGGTTGCTCCAATTTAACACATGATTGAAGATAAAAGAAAGTTTCTGTCACTAAAAGAACAACATAGAGGAGGCAATGCCACCTTTGGTAACAATGCTCCAACAAGAATAAAGGGAAAAGGAATGGTCAACCTTGATAAGAAGAAAAAAGCACAGAATCTGATGTATGTGGAAGGCCTCAAACACAATCTGCTCAATGTTAGTTAGATGTGTGACAATGTGTATACTGTGACCTTATGATATAAAGATTGTGAGATTGGAAATATAAAAGATGGAAAACTAGTGGGAAAGGAAGTTAGGAAACACAATAAAGTTTATGTGTTCGATGTCTTATGGGTCAGCTATTTTTTTATTAAAACAAGTGAAGGACAACTATGGCATAAAAGGCTCGGGCATAAGAATTTTGATATCCTGATAAAGATAAGCAAGATAGGTGTAGTAAAAGGATTCCGGAGATTATTAAGGCCTGGTAAGACCATCTGCAAGTCATGTCAGTTTGGCAAGCAGACGAGGATTCATTTCAAACCAAAAGAGTTCTTATCATCCATTCCTCTGAAGCTTATCCACACAGAGATTTGTGGCGTCAGTAGAACAAAACCATCAAAAGGAGAAGGTTACTTCTCATTGTTCATTGATTATTTTACTAGGGCTACCTGGATTCTCCTCTTAAAAGAAAAGTCGAAAGCATTTGAGCAATTGAATAAGTTTAGGAGGAAGAGAATGAGAAATATTTGAAGATAAAATTCTTGAGATCAGGTGGAAAGGGACAATTCATGTCAAAAGAGTTTGAGGAATTATATGAAGAGCAAGGTATTAGAGGGAAGTTCTTAGTGGCCAGAACTCCCCAACAAAATGGGGTTATGGAGAGGAAGAATCGAACAATCTAGGAAATGTCCATAGCGATGTTAGATGAAGCAGGAGTGGCTCACCAATTTTGGGGAGAAGCAGCTCAAGCAGAAATATACTTGTCAAACATAACACATCTCAAGCCTAATAGTGAAAAAAATCCATATGATTTATGGAAGGATAGACCCGCATCAGTTAAACACCTCATGGTGTTTGGGATAAAGTGCTTCATTAAAAGAAATCAAAAGAACCTTGGAAATCTTGACTCAGGCGTTGATGAAGGAAAATTGCTTGGATATTGTATTTGAAGCAAAGGGTACAAATGCTACAACAAGAGGACAAGGAATATAGAAGAATGCATTGACATAGTGGTTTATGAAGTAGGCTCACAACCTGAAACCTATGTAAGTAATTTGAACTCATATAATGAAGAGATTTTAGAGTTGAGGGCCATAAATATGAATGAAACAAATTTAGACAATGAAGGTGAGGAAGAAATAATGTCCTTAAGGCCAAAAACACCCTCTAGGCATGTACAAAGGGAGCACCCTAAGAGTCAGATCCTTGGAGAGCAAAGGGAGGGAGTCCATACCAAAAGGAAACTTGTGGGAGGTACAAATCTTGTCAATTTGGCTCTACTATCACAAACAAAACCCAAGAACCTCTATCACATAGGTGAAGATAAGTTCTGGGTGAAATCCATGGATGAAGAGCTAGACCAAATTGAGAAGAATGACACATGGGAGCTTGTCCCAAGATGAAAGGAGAAAAATGTTATTGGAACCAAGTGGGTTTTCAAGAACAAACTGAATGTAAAAGGTCAAGTAATCATGAACAAATCACGATTGGTATGCAAAGGGTATGCCCAGATAGAAGGAGTAGATTTTGAAGAAAAATTTGCACCGTTAGCTCATTTAGAATCCATAAGAATCCTCCTTGCTCTTTCCATTCATAAGAACATAAAATTTTATCAGATGGATGTAAAGTCTTCCTTTCTCAATGGAGACTTAGAAGAGGAGGTTTATGAAAATTAGAGAAGGCTATGCATGGACATTTGAAATAGGTCCCTAGAGCCTGGTATGAAAGTTTGCACAAGTATCTCCAACAATACGGTTTTAAGAAAGGCTCAATCGACATAATATCTATGTAAAATCTGAAAATGATCATCTTTTGATAGTGGTTCTCTAAGTGGATGACATCATGTTTGACAATGATATGGAGAAGTTGGCGCATCAGCTTCTATACTCTATTCAAACAGAGCTTGAAATGTCCATGATTGGTGAGTTGTCCTTTTTCTTGGGTCTGCAAATTACAGAGTCCCCATAAGGAGTTTTTATATCTCAATACAAATACCTCAAGGAAACTTTGAATAAGATTGGAATGGAGGACTGCAAACTAGTCAACACATTGGACAAATATCATGCAAGAAGCAGGAATTGTGGCAAGATTTCAAGCCTGTCCATGAGAAATTCATGTGGTGGTGTTGTAGTGGCTACAATCACCCTCCAAAATTTTGGCTCGCATGAAAATTTCGGAGCCTACCTTGGATCCTACGGCCAATCATCCTTGGTCACTTTTTGATAAGCTCATGATTCAAGCTATGCTCCTTGATCTCAAGAGTTGTCCTTATTCTCATCTCTAGGCAACATGTGTCACCTTTGCGCATAGGGGTTTTTGTTTGACATGCAAAGGGAATGTTGTTTTACTTCAAGGGAATCATGTGTGTATGAGTTGTTTTCATCACATCAACATGTTTCACACTCACTTCACACACTCTTGTCACAAAGGTTGTTGCATCAAGCAAAGTATATCTTATGCATTCTGGATAGTCTACGTTGTGTCACTAAGTGTTCGTGTGTGATCACAGTCGAGTCCTATCACTGTTTACACATGTTTCACTGATCTAAAACTTAGCTAACTTCCCAAGAAACTTAGCCTCATCTAGCCTCCCAGAACTGTGCACTTTTCTTGTGCAACCATCAACCTTCCACCCTTGCTTACTGAAATCTTGCAGTGCATAGAGAACCTAACCAACACTGATCTCTAGAAATAGTCAAAGAATTCAAGCAACCAACACTACTCTCTAGAAATACACAATGCGGTCCAACTACCCTCCATTCATAAACTACTCAGAGGTGTCCTCCCAGGACCCCATTTCCCAATAGTGTCTTGTGCCTCAAAACTACACATTGTTGTCCAAGTTGTCCTATTCATCTTGCATTCAAAAACTGTTGGGTTGTGTTATATTCTTTCCACGACTAACCTACGTAGTGAACTGGGGGGTTAAAGGGGGGTGGAGGCCCCCCTTCGTTGCACTAATTATGCAATGGGGAGGTCACAGGGGGGTTTGAGGGAGGCGGGTAGCCCCCCTCTACGAGGTCTGGGGTAGGAATTATTTTTTTGGAGCCTATATTAGGTTGGGCGAACCTACCTATGGTTTTTAGTCCATGGTATTGGATGCTTCGGCATCTATAAATATGTATTGTAACATTGAAAGGAATATAATGAAAAATCAAGCTAGTAATCCTGATTTTGGGATCCAAGGGAAAATCTCTGTGTATATGTGTTTTATGTGTTATGCTCTTGCTATTGTTATTTTCTGTGTTTTAGAATTCGTATGTAGCTAATTTCTATACAGGGTTAAAACCTACATTTGGTATCATAGTTGCTTTGGCTTCAAGGGGATGCCTTTGTTGCTGAGGGGTTTCGCTCGAGCCTGTGGTAGACCCCGTTCAATGGGAGATCTGTGAGATCGATTCTGGTGGTGAAAGAAGATGGCGAGCAGTGGAAAGATAGAGATTGAGAAATTTAATGGTCATAGTTTTGAGTTGTGGAAACTCCAGATGGAGGATCTGTTGGTGGATAAAGATCAGTGGATCGTGGTAGATCTGAGTACTAAACCAATGGGAGTGTCTGATGAAGAATGGAAGAAGTTGGATCAGAAGATAAAGAGCACAATATGATTGTGTGTCTCAGATTCAGTATTGTTGAATGTATCAGGGGAAGCTACGATGAAGGCTTTGTGGGACAAGTTAGGGACTTTGTACCAATCTAAGTCTCTGTTGAATAAATTGTTCTTGCGGAAAAAGTTGTATAACCTAAGGATGAAAGATGGAGACTTGGTGATAGAGCATCTAAATGCATTTAATACTATGGTAAGTCAGTTAGTAGTTGTTGATATTAAAATTTTAGATGAAGATAAGTGCATCAGTTTGTTGTGTTCTCTACTAGATTCATGGGATAGTCTAGTCATTGCAATAGGTAGCAATCCAATTGCCTTGGAGTTTGATGAAATAGTCTCATCCTTGCTGACAAAGGAGATGAGATGGAAAAATATGGAGATCTAGAATGGTGATGCCTTATTTGTACGAGGACGGTCCTAGAACAGAAACAAAAATAAGTGATCGAGTGGGAGATCTAAATCTAGAGGGAGATCTAAATCTCCAGGAAAACCTGTAAAGGTGGTGTGCTAGAAATGCGGAAAGGAAGGGCACTGCAAAAGGGATTGTAAATCTAAATCTCCTAATAAAGGAAAGGGATTTGATGATCCTCCTTCTGCAGAGGCGAAAACCACCTCAAATGAAGGTGGGGGTGTGTACTTGGCTTCTTCAAATACAAATGTAGACCATGAGGCATAGTTGATTGACTCAAGTGCATCCTTTCACTTCACTCACCATAGAGAGTGGTTTTGTGAGTATGATAAATACGATGGTGGTGATGTCTTCTTAGGGGATGATAGGAAGGCTAGAATGGTTGGTCATGGAAAAGTAAAGATGAAGTTGCAAAGTGGAATGGTTAGAACACTTCTCGGTGTTTTGCATATTCCTGCATTAGCAAGAAATCGTATTTCCGTAAGAAAGTTGGATGATGCAGGTGTAAAAACAATATTCGAGAAGGATACCTACAAGATGGTTCGGGAAGCACTAGCATTGATGCGGGGAGTTCGGACTAGAACTCTGTACAAGCTGTAAGGTAGCATTGTTGTTGATGGGTGCAATAGTTCTATGGTTCTTGAAAGTGGAGAAGAGAATCTAGTGGTCTCTGGAGAAAAGACCATGCTGTGGCATCAAAGGCTTCAACATATTGGAGAGAAGGGCCTTCGAATACTTCATGGTAAAGGTATGGTAGAAGGTATGAGTAATAGCTCTCTAGATTTTGATTTCTATCAAAATTGTGTATATGGGAAGCAGAATCGGTGAGTTTCCCCTCTGGTGGTAAGAGGGAAAAACAGATATTAGAGCTTGTGCAAAGTGATGTGTTTGGAGCTGTGAAGGTTCCATCACTAGGGAAGTCTATGTACTATGTATCATTTATAGATGACTTCTCAAGGAATACATGGATATATTTCCTTAAGAAGAAATCTGAAGTCTTTGACAGGTTTAAAGAATTTAAGGCTCTGGTGGAAAACTAGACAGAGAAGAAGATAAAGGTGTTGAG
The DNA here is from genome assembly GCA_000404065.3 of Pinus taeda. Taxonomy (NCBI): domain Eukaryota; kingdom Viridiplantae; phylum Streptophyta; class Pinopsida; order Pinales; family Pinaceae; genus Pinus; species Pinus taeda. The sequence goes on from APFE030322397.1 coordinate 44,938, forward strand.
GAAAAATAATGGTGGAGAGTTTTGCAGTAAGGAATTTGAAGAATTCTGTAAGAAGTGTGGTATATCACGGCAGAATACTACTCCATATATACCTCAGAAAAATGGAGTTGCAGAAAGAATGAACAAGACATTGTTGGAAAGGGAAAGAAGCATGCTCTGTGGTGTCAGGTTAGGACAAGAATTCTGGGCAGAGGCGGTGGAGATAGCATGTTACCTAGTCAATAGGTCACTTTCATCAGCGTTGGAAGATAAGACTCCACAAGAGGTATGGACTGGTAAGAAACCCTCTCTTTCACATATGAGGGAATTTAGATGTTATGCATATGTAGATGTTCCAAAGGAGAAATGAACCAATTTGGATAGTAAATTTGAAAAGTGCATCTTTATTGGGTATAAGGATGGTTTAAATGGTTATAAGCTTTGGAACCCAGAAACAAGGAAGGTTGTGTATAGCTGAGATGTGGTGTTCAGAGAGGTGAAAGATGTTATTAAACATGAATTCCAAGAAGAACCTGAGAAGATAGAGTTTGAGCTAAAGGAGGAAGAATCAGACTCTACAGCAGAGGAGGAATCAGAAGATGAAGAGCCACAAACTTCGGGTGTAAGAAGATTAGTTCGAGAAAGAAGGCAGCCAGAAAGGTATAGTCCATCTACTTTCTGTTCAAATTTTGCTTTATCTATTACTGATGATGATACCAGAACTGTGAAGGAAGTAGTAGATTTAGAGGATGGAAAACTCTCGAAAGAGGCCATTGTTGATGAAATGGAATCTTTGCACAAAAATAAGGCTTGGGATCTGGTGGAGTTTCCGGCTGGGAGGAAACCCATTGGCAGCAAATGGGTGTTCAAGAAGAAAACAAATGCAAAAGGAAAGGTGGAGAAATACAAAGCTTGGTTGGTAGCAAAAGGTTATTTCTAGGTGCCAGGAATTGATTTTAGTGATATTTTTTCTCCTATTGCCAAGGTAACTTCTATTAGATTACTTTTATCTGTTGTTGTTGCTTTTGATTTTGAGGTAGAATAGATGGATGTGAAGACAACATTTCTTCACGGGGATCTCAAAGAGGAGATGTACATGAAGTAACCTGAGGGCTTTATGATGAAGGGTAAGAAAGAACTAGTATGCAAGTTAAATAAGTCTCTGTATGGGTTAAAACTGTCACCAAGGATGTGGTATCAGAAATTTGATACATTTATACGGGGACTTGGCTTCACCAGAAGCAAAGCAGATCACTATGTGTATTTTAAATTAATTGGTGACCATGTTATTTATTTGGTCTTGTATGTGGATGGTATGTTTCTAGTTGGAAATGACAAAGAAATTATCCAGGATTTGAAGACCCAATTGTCCTCCAAATTCGACATGAAAGATCTTGGTGTTGCAAACTATATTTTGGGCATGGAAATTAAAAGAGATCAGGCGAGGAAGCTCTGGTTAAACTAGAGGAAGTATGTCAATACAATACTACAGAGGTTTAATATGAATGATAGTAAACCGGTGAAGGATCCTATTCCTGTAGGTGTAAAGTTATCTATTGAACAGTGTCCCAAGACACAAGAAGAGGAAGAGGATATGTCCCCTGTTCCATATGAAAGTGCAGTCAGTAGCCTAATGTATGCAATGGTCTATACTAGACTAGACATTGCACATGCAGAGGGAGTATTGAGTAGGTTTATGTCAAAACTAGGGAAGGAGCACTGGACAGTAGTGAAGCGGGTTTTCAGGTATTTGCATGGCACTAGTGATTATGGTTTGTGCTACCAAGGAAGACCAGGATTGGACAGAGTGTTGGATATTCATGGCTTTGTTGATGTATACTAGGCTGGATATCTGGATCAGAGAAGATCTACAAGTGGGTATGTGTTTAACCTATTTGGAGGTGTAGTCAGTTAGATGAGTAAGAAACAATCTGTAGTGGCACTATCAACTACAGTGGCAGAATACATGGCAGCCACTCATGCAAGCAAGGAAACCGTTTGGTTGCAAAGATTGTGTTCAAGTATGGGGTTAATACAGGGAGCTATAAGGATAGACTATGACAGCCAAAGTGCAATTTTCTTGGCAAAGAACCCTACTCACCATTCAAAGACCAAGCAAATTGATGTTCAGTATCACTTTGTGAGGGATATGATAGAAGACAAAAAGGTGTTGCTGGTAAAGGTGGACACTTTGAAGAATACTGCAGATGCATTGACAAAATTTATGAGCTCTAAGAAGTTTTCCTGGTGTAGAGAAACAATGGGCATTCTAGGGCTAGAAAAATTAGTAAGCTGTCTTATGGCCCCCTGTGGAAAGAAAACAATAAGTGGGAGAATGTTGGGTTGTGTTATATTCTTTCCACGACTAACCTACGTAGTGAACTAGGGGGATAAGGGGGGGGGTAGAGCGCCCCCTTTGTTGTGCCGATTGCGCAGTGGGGGGTCACAGGGGGTTTGAGGGGGGTAGGTAGCCCCCTTCTATGGGGTCTGGGGTAGCGCCCTAAGAAATTTTTTTTTGGACACTATATTAGGTTTGGCGAACCTACCGATGGTTTTCGGTCCATGGTTTTGGACGCGATGGGTTTTGGTCCATATTATTGGATGCTTCGACATGTATAAATATGTATTGTAACATTGAAATGAATATAATGAAAAATTAAGTTGGTAGCCCCGGTTTTGGGATCCAGGGGAAAATCTTTGTGTATATGTGTTTTATGTGTTATGCTCTCGCTATTGTTTATTTTCTATGTTTTAGAATTCGTATGCAGCTAATTTCTGTACAGGGTTAAAACCTACATTTACGCAAATGGGCCTCTGAGGACCTCATCCCGACAATAGTCACTTCCCACTCAGTGACTACACGGAAAGGTGACAGGCCGTGATCACTCCCAAGGGGTCGAGAAGAAGGACTAAGAGACGAAGTAACGGAAAAATATTAGGACCGCATGAAAACTCCGTCGGATCCATGATCATCTTGACGGTAAATATGGTAAGTAAAGAACACCCTTCGAAGTGCACCTCTTATTGAGTTTGCACCATTGACTGTCATTGTAATATCATTGTGTCCTTAGTAACATGCATGTGTGAAAACACAAAAATTCATTTCATGTGTTTCCTCTACATTTCCTTCTTCTTTTTCACTATTTGACCAATTGTCATATTTGGCATGTTGATTTCTATTTCATTCTTGTGACCTTGTTCTGGTCATGCAGAAGGTTTTATTTTGAGTTTCGTTCATTATGTAAACATCTATCGCACTCACACACGATGTTGTAATAATTTTCATGCAAGTGTCGTCGCGGTCGTCCGAAGGTCTATCCGAAGTGTTGCACTTATCACTTTCACCATTAGACAGACTCAGTGTCAGCCACACTGAGCATATGCTATCTTTTTGGTTCGATATGTCTTGTCATCAAGTCATGTTGAGTGTGTGTTCACAAGGTCATGTATACATGAGTTCACTCGCTCACACACTTAACCATTTCGTCAAAGATATGTCGAATGGACCACCCTCCATCAGCCAAACCTCTTTGGACCCACATTGTGCAGTCTTAGTCCTCAGTGACCAAGTAATATTGCTCAGGATTGCACAGAGCTCGAGGTTTTCTCCTAGGAAGTCTGCACTAAGCAATACTGGAATCAAACTCATTAATTATCACCCAGAATAGTGCAGACGTTTCTCAAGAAGTCATCTCAATCTCCACTGCCCACAAGCCAATACATCAAGCCTCCTCATGGTCAACTAGAGAGGTTGACCAGGGAGTGACCCATGGATCCACTCCTCCCTAAAATTACGCAGAAGTTGTTACCATGTGTGCCTATGCTGACTCTAAAAATTGCACAAGCTCCTCCTGAAAATGGCGCAGTTTTCTAGAACTTTCCACTAGTTGGCTGACACCCTGCTCAGCCCAGAAACTTCAGAGACATGTTTAGCATGATTTCCCCCAAAATATGCACAATGTTTTTCAACAAGATCCCACAGCTCGCTCCCAACCTCCCTTGGAAAGCTGCACAGTTTTCACTTCCACTGTCCTCTGCTGCCTGCACTGCCTTCTCAGGAAAAATTGTGCAGTTCTGCCTCCCAACTGAGACAGATCCTGTAGAATGTCACCGTTGTTTTAGACTTGTCATCCTATCCTCCCAGCAACCCCTACACAATTTTTCTTGATAGTGTCTCGGAGCCTCGCATCCCAACTTAACATCTGATCTGCATTCTTTCAGAGCCTTGTCCTCTCTCCCGGTCACCTGCACCCATAAACGAAAAACAATGCATCATGGTAGACTAGGGGATTTCTGGATTTGATGTCATATCATCATGAGTGATTGTAGAACATGTACATGGATGAGACATCACATGGTGATGCATAGGATGAACAAGGAGGGCATGCTAGGAGACTTGTTCGTGAATGAAAAACACACAAAGCGTAGCAAGTAGTAAGCAAGGGAGACACATGTGCATGCATTAACTATCAAGCGAACACCAAGACCATTGAAGACTTCACACACTCTACCATTGAAGACTTCACACACTCATCACTTAGGAGCATAATAACTTGACATGAACAAGACAACCAACATGTGCATACCAGTAGCGTCATGTCCAGTCGTGTCTTTAGTCACCTCAGCCACATCACTACTTTGGGTCATAAATATGTAGTCAATGTAATGTAACATGGAAGCCCAAGAGACCCACAGATGAAGTCAAAGAGTCATGTAAGTCGAACAATCATGAGGGAAGTCGAAAAGTCACAAGGGTCAATTTCACCCTTGGCTATATATACCCCTCATTTGTACATGCAAAACCATTTTTCCATCTTGGCTCCTCCCACATAGCCTTTAGAGTCTGTATTCCTTTTCTTTGAGGATATAGAAGTGGCTCCAATGCCGTGCTATCGGGGTTAGTGATGTATGGTGTATGGATGTTTCTCGGAACTTTCGCTTAATTCATAAGCCTACAGGCCAACACGTTTTCACATGTGTATTGTACTCATTTTTAAGACTATGCTTTGGAAGCTTGTACTGCATGTTTCTTTAACCTGTAATAATACAGTTGAACTATTTCAGTTCTTTTATTGCATATGTAGTTGCAAATGTGTTGTATCAGTTGTTAACGTTGTCTTACCTATGTGGACTATTCCACCAGACACTCGATAGATTCATTCTTATAAACTTATTATAACGACTGTTGCACTCATGTGGACTATTCCGCTGGGCGTTGTATGTGCTATCTTTTTACTTTATTTTTGCAACTTCCACATTCATGGGGTCTACTCCATTGGAAGTTGTGCATATCCTGTTGTGTTGTGTGTCTCTAATAGAGTTGGGACTATTCCCTTTCGACTTGAGACTCACTCTCACCCTCTCCCTCTGCAATGAAATAACTTTGACACAAGTGACACTAAGCACTCACCAGGTACACAAACTTCATTATCCAAAGAGAAAGTATACCATTCTCATGTGCTAACAAGCAAGATATAAGGCATATAGTTAAAATAATGGAAACTGGGCCATCATACTGGATGGGACTCCTACACCAAGTAGTGTGAGGTCTAGTTCCGATTACATATCGAGGAGATCCACTAAATGTTGGTGGGTCCAGAACCATCAAAATTTGTGGTGCTAGAAGGAGGGCCAAATGACAAGCTGAGTCCTCACAATATATTTTGAATCTTCACATACTTATCATGACTAACCATAGAATTTCTCCTCTGGAGTGTATGTCTTATGGAAACGAATTTGAAATGTCATAGGAGCACTAGAATTTCTTGTCACAATACACATACGATGGTGGAGGCCAAGTAGCCTTGTTTAGACACACGGTTGGCATTATAGGCTCTTGTGAAAGGCATGAAAACTTTGAATATTACATGGCCTATGTGTTTTTCACATACATGCTTCAAGGGCACCCATTGCTTTGATATGCCACTCTACCCAAAAAATCTATTCATTCTTTCCATCATTTGATCATAGAGATAGACCGTGCTTTCAGTCATTTTGACCATAAAGCACTCAAAAAATAAATTATGAAATTACAGAAAGCACCTCATGAATTTGTTGAAAAATTTTACATGCGCTTTTGTAATCTTTCATATTGATTTCCTGAAGATGAAATTGATTGGGAATTCCTCGATGTAAGATTTAAGTATCCTATTTACATATCTGAAAATCCAAAATTCTTAGAATCATTCAATACCTTCCCAACATACCTCGATGTTAGAGATTCTAAATCAAAGACGGACAAGGTCATTGTCACAAGTGACTGTCCATCCTCTTCTCATCAAATAGATCTAGCTCCGCAGTGTGAGGTGGGAGAAGGTGCACACACATTTGTTGAATTTTCACATCCTCCTACCTCACCTGCTCTTGATATTGCAAGCATGTTGGTTGTGATATGGAATTTTTACCCCAACCTCCATCCCCGTGTTCTGCTGATCCTCCAGGTTGTAATGTCTTGTGTTATTCCGTTCTAGACTCCACACTTGTTGTGAACAAGGATCAAGTTGTCAATGGAGTTGGTGTTGTACATCCAACTTGCACTATCATTCATGATGAGTGTGTGTGGGAATCTGAAGAAGAACCCATAGTGAAGGATGAATCCCATCCTTTCATGCCTCATCCTCTCTATCCTAACATCCCTTGTGATTTTTCAACTTTTGATTTCCCCCGTGAAAATTCATCTACAAATGTTTCTACTTCCGATCATTCACAGGACACACTGGATGTCAAGTTGTCACTACATTGCGGAGAAGACATGTCTTCCTCTGAAAATCCATCCCATCTGTCATCTATCATTTATGAAAACAAAGAGGGTGAACATCCTTGTTTCTCATCTACCCCTCTACACGATTAATCAAATCATGAGGATGTCGACGAACATATCTAATTTCTTGATCGTGGTTGTTGTGATCTTTGTACATATTCATTTGACCATGATGTTGATTCACTCAGTGTCAATCATTCTAAGCCACTATTCTTCGATGATTTATCTAATGACGAAGTGGAAACACCGTAGGCTGTCGAGGAAATTCAACCTAAGCTTATGGTTATTTTAGGACTTCATTGTCTTGAGGTTAGTTCCACTTCTGACCAGAAAATTTGTGAAACATCCAAGGCTCCTCATCACTCTTTGCTTCACATTGAAGATGAACCCAAAAAATATATCTCGCTTCCTCATAACACCATGTTAAGTCCGTAGAATGTTTGTCTTGTGCATTCACTCTTTCCTTTTCTAGGGATGTTCTAGAACTCGAAGCATTTTGGTCTTCATTGTTCTATATTTCTTGTGCACTGGTTTACATGTATATCTTTCCTGTTTACCATGCATTCACCAACATGGGCCAGCCAATGCATTGGTGGTTTCATTTGAAATATCACTTAACATGAGTAGGCCCATGCACTATTTAGCATAGGATTAGGAGTAGTCTTTGCTTCTTGCTTTGCTTTTCTTTATGGTTTGCATGTTTTCTTTTCTTTCGTACTTGGTTTTTCTTGCTTGCTTGCTTTCTTTTCATACTTGGTTTTTCTTTCTCTTTACTTTTTCTTTTTCTTTTTAATTTCTTTGCTTTATTTTTCCCATAGGTTAGCCTTACCTAAGCCGTGTTTGGCTCTCTAAACAAGCCGAGAAAATATAAGTGGACTTGTACATGTATCAACATCTGGTAATCTGTTGTCCTCTCTCTTGATGAAGGGCTTGTTGTCTTTAGTTGATGATGCCTTGATGGAAAATACATTCTATTCAGAGTGAGTCTTGGTGAAAATACAATGCTTACACTATTAACTAGTACTTCCTACTAAATTTGGTTGTTTGGGTTAACCCTTGTTAGCTCAATCAAGTAGAGTAAAGTGAGGGGGAAAACCTTAACAAGTATGTCAGAGGTACATATAAAATGCTTCTCTGAAGGAACAATCTCTTCTTCTCTCATTACGTTAGGATCACTCTTCTGCCTACGAAATAAATAAGTGCCTATTAACACTTCTTTCAAAAAATATAATTTGAAAAGTGAATAAGGCAAAATAAGAGAAAGGCTTCCTACGATACAAGTAACTCCTTTAGGGTATGGACATGGCTCCCTAGCGGTGGAGTGATGCTTGTGTTGCTGCATGACTTTGATGGGATACTCTCCCAACTTGTTGGTAGCAGAGCAACTCCATAGATGAAACTTAAACTCTGAGAGTTATATTACTTGTGCATCAAAATATACCTCATCTCCAATCAAAACAACTAAGTTGACTTGGCTTGGAATGTGTGTTGGCTGATGAAGAGAATGGCAGGGAATACATCTTTCACATAAGCTAGTGCGGAAGCCATCGCGATCAAAGAATCAAACAATACTTCTAGAAGGGTTATACTTATTTTTCACGAAACAGTGTCCATACAGAGAGTTGGAGTTACACTAGTGCGTCACCAATGTTGTAGCGGCTAGAACCACCCTCCAAAATTTTGGCTCACATGCAAATTTCAAAGCCTGCCTTGGATCCTATGATTGATTATCCTTGGTCACTTGTTGATAAGCTGATGATTTCAAGCTCCCCTCGATCTTAAGAGTTCTTCATGTTCTCATCTCTATGTAGCATGTGTCACCTTTGGGCATAGGGGTTTTTGTTTGGCATGCAAAGGGAATGCTATTTTAATTCAAGGGAATCATGTACGTATGATTTGTTATCATCACATATACATTTTTCACACTCACTTCACACAGTGTTATCAGGAAGGTTATTTCATCAAGCAAACTATGTCTGATGCATTCTGGATGGTCTACATTGCGTCACTAAGTGTCTGTGTGCGATCATAGTTGTGTCTTGTCACTGTTTACACATGTTTCACTGATCTCATAGTTAGCCAATTTTCCAAGTAGCTTAGCCTCATCCAGCCTCTTGGAAATGTGCATTTTTCTTCTGCAACCATCAACCTTCCTCCCTTGCTAGCTGAAAGCCCACAGTGCGCAGAGACCCCAACCAATATTGCTCTCCATAAATGTGTAGAGTAGTCAAGCAACCAACACTACTCTCCAAAACTGCATAGAGCATCTCGACTGCCCTCCATTAATAGACTGTGCAGAGGTGTCCTCTCAGGACCCCATCCCGCAATAGTGTCATGTGCCTTAAAACTGCACAGTGTTGTCGAAATTGTCTTGTTTTTCTTACATGCAGAAACTGCACAGATGGGCCTCCCAGGGCGTCACCCTAACATCGGTCACTTCTTGTTGAAACCACGTTGATCCATCACTCAGTGACTACAGGAAATGGTGACATGTTGAGATCACTCCCATGGAGTCGAGGAGAATGACCAAGATACCGAGTAAAGGAAAAATATCAGGACCACATGAAAACTCCGTCGTATGCTTGATCATCTCAAGGGTAAATATGGTGAGTGAAGAACACCTTTCAAAGTGCACCTCTTAATGAGTTTGTAGCACTGCTTTTCATTGTCATATCATCTTTTCCTTAGTAATATGCATGTGCGCAAACACAAAAAGTCATTTCATGTTTTTCCTCTACATGTCTTACTTTCTTTTCCCTTTTTGACCAACTATTGTCTTCGACATGTTGATTGCTATGTCATGCTTGTGACCTTGTTCTGGTGATGTTGAACATTTATGTTTGAGTTGTGTTCCTTATGTAAACATCTATCGCACTCACACATGATGTTGTAAGCATTGTCGTGAAAGTGTTGTCATGTTCGTCCGAAGGTCTATCTGAAGTCTCACACTTGTCGCTTTTACCATTAGATAGTCTAGCAGTCAGTCACACTAGGCACATGTTTCCTTGTTGGTTCGAGATGTCTTATTGGTAAGTCATGTTGAGTGTCTTTTTGCAAGGTCATGTATACATGAGTTCACTCGATCACACACTTAACCATTTTGCCAAATATCTGTCGACCGAACCACCCTCTATCAAGTAGACCTCCACTGAGCTAAACTGCACAGTATCAACCCTCAGTGACCAAGTATTGCTGTCCAGGTTTGAGCAGAGCTTGAGTTTTCCTCCAAAGAAGTCTACACTACACAATCCTAGAATCAAACTTGCTGACTCTCACCTAGAACAACGCATAAGTTGCCCAAGAATCCATATCAATCTATGTTGCCCACAAACCAATCCATTAAGTCTCCCAATGGTCAACAAGAGAGTTTGATCGAGCAGTGAACCCTGGATAAACTCCTCCCAAAAATTGAGCAAAATTTTTCAACATTCCTGCCTCTGCTGACTGAAGAAATTGTGCATACAAGAGGGACATGCACCCGCTACTTCTCACAACACTATCTCTGAAAATTGCACATTTTTGTTAGTCAGTCCACCTGCGAGCTGGCCTACCACTGCTCCCGAAAATTGCACAATTTTCATGAACTCTCAACTAGCTTCTTGACACCCTGCCCAACCCATAAACTACATAGACATGTTCATCATGACTACCTCCTAGTTCTATGCAGTTTTGGCCAGCAAGCTCTCGTAGCCCACTCCCATCCTCCCCTACAAATCTGCACAATTTTCACTGCCAGTGTCTTCTACTGTCCACACTGCCTTCCTCATAAAATTTGCGTAGTACTTCCTCCCAGCTGAGCCTGATCCCACAAAATGTCACTGCTATTCCAGACTACTCATCCTAGCCTCCCAATGACCTCTGTATGATTTTTATTGACAGTCCCCTGGAGCCTTGCATCTCAGCCTAACATGCGCTTTGTGCTATTTCAAAGCCTTGTCCTCTCTCCCAGTCACCCGCGCCCAGAAAATAAAAACAAAATTCATCATGGTAGACTAGGGGATTTCTAGATTTGATGTCATCTCATCATGAGTGATTGCAGAATTAGGTACATGGATGAGACATGGCGAGATGACGAACGGGATGAACAAGTAGCACATGCTAGGAGACTTGTTTGCGAATGGATGAACACATGAAGTGTACCAAGTAGTAAGTGAAGGAGACACATGCGCTTGAATGAACTATCAAGCGAACACCAAGACCACCAAATTGTTCGTGCACTTTGCCATGTGGAGGTGAAGCTATGGTACACCACGGGCACACTCATCACCTAGTAACATAACAACTTGACACAAACAACACAACCAACATGTGCATACCTGCAGTGTCATGTCGAGTTGTGTGATGAGTCACCTCAGCCACATCACTACCTTGGGTCATAATTGTGTAATCAATGTAATGTAACATGGAAGTCCAAGAGACCCTATGATCAAGTCAATGAGTCATGTAAGTCGAATAGTCATGAGGGAAGTCAAACCGTCACAAGGGTCAATTTCACCATTGGCTATATATACACCTCATTTGTACATGCAAAGAACTTTTTTCACCTTGGCTCCTCCCACATAGCCTTGGGAGTCTATAGTCCTTTTCTTTGAGGAGAATCTAGTGGCTCCAGTGCCCCACTATCAGGCTTAGTGATGTATGGTGTAGAGATGTGCCTTGGAACTTTCGCTTAATTCAGAAGCCTATTAATAGGCCAACACGTTTTCAGACATGTATTGTATTCTTTTGTAAGACTATTCTTCAGATGCTTGTAATGCATGTTTCTTTAATATGTATTAAGACAGTTGAACTATTTTGGTTTTTTTAGTGCATATGTTATTGGAAATGTGTTGTATCAATTTCTAACGTTGTCTCACCCGTATGGAATATTTCGATGGACACTCGATAGATTCATTCTTGTCAACTTGTTATAACAACTATCGCACTCGTGTGGACTATTCCGCTAGGTGTTGTACGTGATATCTATTCACTTTGTGTTTGTGAAGTCCACATCTATGTGGACCACTCCGACGGAGGTTGAAAAAATCTTGTTGTGTTGTGTGTCTCTAACAAATATGGGACTATTCCCTTTCGACTTGAGACTCACTCTCACCCTTTCCATCTGTAGTGAAAGAACTTTGACACAAGTGACACTTAGAACTCACAAGGCACACTAACCTTGATGTTTGAAGACTAATTATGCCACTCTCATGTGTTGACAAGCAAGAGCTAAGGCATATCTTTAAGATAATGGCAACCAGGCCATCATATCAGATGGGTCTTGTACACCAAACTATGTGAGGTTTAGTTGGGACTTCATAACTGGGGGATCTGATAAATGTTGGTGGGTCCAACATCGTCAATAGGTGGTTGTTAAGAGGATTTTCAAATATCTTCAAGGTACAACAGAATATGGGTTGTGGTATGCTAGGAGTGAAGACTTCATTTGAATGCCTACACCGATGCAAATTAGGATGGAAGTCTTGATGACAAGAAAAGTAATTCAAGTGCAATATTCTTTTTGGGTGACTGCTTGGTATCATGGGTTAGTAAGAAATAGGGCTACATCTCTCTATCGATTGCTAAAGCAAAAGATATTGTTGTTGCAACTTGTTGTACACAAATTCTTTGGATGAAGCATACCTTAAAGGAAATATAGGTAGAGTTGTATAATCTGATTCTAATAAGGTGTGAAAACATGAGTGCAATCAATATCTCAAAAAATCTAGTCAAGCTTTCGAAAACCAAGCATATTCCCATCAAATATCATTACTTGAGGGAACAAGTTACAACTAACACTGTTAAACTTGTGTATGTGCCCACTAAAGAGAAGTTGACATATATCTTTACCAAGCCACTTACAAGAGAACCATTTGAGTATCTTAGGAAATAGATAGGATTTTTGAATCTTCCCTCCAAATGACTTCATATTGGTAGGAGGTGGAAACTACTCAGGAAGAGGAACTCATGGGAAAGTAGGTTTCATTGGTTCAGGGGAAGTGCAAGTGAAGTTTTCATTGTCACTGATGTCAAAGGGGGAGAAATTTGGCATCATCGAAGAAGATCATGCCTGAAGGGGAGTCTGTAGTGTTTCCATTAATTCCAAAGGGAGAGACTGTTGGACAGTTTATGGTATGAAGGTGGCTGGTTGTGAAAATGTTGGCACTAATGTCAAACACGGCTCAACCTAATGATGGGGCTTTATGCCTTGGTGGTTGTGATGATCTGCAATGTAGAGGCTTTGGAGCCATCTTTGAGGTAGCAGATTAGCTCAATGGCTAATTAGACTCTTTTCATTGGAAATTTCTCTAGAAGATCTTTCCAATGGCATACGAAAGTCAAAAAAAGGTCTTATGGTTCAGAAGATATGGCCTGCTTGAGTTCACAATGATTCGTGTGTTATGCAATAAGGAATATTGAAGATCAGAGGTCCAAGTGATCAGGGGATTCAAGGCTCAGTGCACATCAGAAGTGAACCACCGATTAGTGATTGTGATATTGTATATCAGAGGTCCCAACATATCTGAGATTGGAGGATGGAAAATTAGGGGTGCAGTGCAACAAAAGGTTGTGATATGTGATTTGAGATATCATATATCAGAGGTCTCGACAGTCGACACACAATGGTCCATCGATGATCAGTGTTTCAAGAGTGACACCAAGATTGAGGCCTCCAGTGTTAAATCGACGAGAGAGCCAAAATTGTTTTTACAAAAAAAAATAGTTGTGAAACCAAGAAGGGCGAGGCCCTTTCTCTCTCCTCCAAGAGGACACATGGAGGTATCTGGTTGGCTTTGAGAAGGACAGATTATAGCATCAAAGAAGCTTTGATGAGGACACATGGAAACGTTTGATTAGTTCCAATAATGCGAGGTAGCTATTGACATTAGCATGATATCACGATACAGAGGGAAATTACAGAGGCTATTTTAGGGTTTTGGATGGTGTAATGGGCCATATCTAGGTGACATGTGTCACTGGTTAAAGAAATGCCATGTGGCATGTGATGACATCACTTCGACAATTGGCGATCGATGATCCTTGGTGGGTGGCATAGTGGCAACATAAATACTTCTCTGATAAACGACTCCCTAGGGTATAAAGTGTTGGTTTTATGAAACAAATGTGTAAAGGGTCAAAAAAGGAAATATAACCCCTATTGAGGGCCTGGAGGCCTTAGCACCTTAAGTATGAGCTCTGGATCATAACCCTCAGTTCTATGGAGGAAAACAGAAAGAGGCGCTTATACATAAGGGGTTGAGGACTATTGGAGGTCATTTTTTTGTATGGATTTTATGTGTAAAAGCACTGATATGGAAAAGGCTTTGATAGTGTTCTATAATTCAAGTCCAGCGATATAACAACAATAAAAAGGTGTATTAAAGATGTATGAATCAGTAGTTATGGGTTTGAATGCAATTCACTATGGTTGATGGCTGAAGAACTCCTATGCACGCATTGCAAAGATAAATGAAAAATAGAGGTGTCGTGAGAATGTCTAAGTCTCTGTGAGCCATAAATGATTGTGGGGATATTTTGTGAAATACATAAGGAGACTCAAGATTTAATAAACAACATAGAGTTCTTGCAATGTGATAGAGAAGTGATCATCACCCATTCCTCTAATCCTTAATGTAGTGACAACACAGGGTGAGTGTGTTTCAACAAAATAATGGGGAGCCATGCCAGTAGTACAAATTTAAGCAGATTTGATCATGATAGTGAGTACATCGAGCCAAATGCATCACAGGAACATAACTGTGAACCTCCATTGAGCAAAGTGGGAGTGTGAGTAGATGTGAGAGGACGCAAGAGCATAGTTGTGCCCTAAGACATAGGTCCAAAGTGTTTCAATGGTAGTGTTGTGTTGAAAACAATGGAGAGCCTTGAGCAGAGATACCATAACACAATGAAAGTAGCAAGAGGAGGACTACCACAAATTTTTAGAAAGAAGAGTGTAGAAATTGCATTTGCAAACAACCATTATATGGTATTTTATTTTAACATTATATGCCTCTATTTTTAGTTTGAAAATTGTATGAAAAAGTAGAACAATGGCAGTGACAAATTGGTGCCTGAATACTTAAGGGGTTGGTGCCTCCAGTGAGTGGATGCTCACAAACAAACATATGTAATTAATTTTCTACTTAAATTACATCATAAAACAAACAACAAATCAATTGGTTTTTCCCTCTAAGTTTCCACTTGAAAACACTATGTCAAATGTATGCTTTACATGAGATTGTTGTTTGAGTCTTTGTATCTAAAATTTTAGTAATTTAACGTTTCATGAATGAATTATCTCATATAAGAAAGTGCAAGAAGAGAAAAAAAGTAATTGTTTCTTAAATTGCCGATTCATTGCCGGCCCCCCCCCCTCCCCCAACAATTCCTTATTCCACATGAACTACAAAGCTTGTGTATTAAAATTCCTCTCTCCATGCTATTAGAGATATACTTATTTATGCTAAAACTATCAAAGATATATGTGTCAAGAAATATGGAAGAAAACCAAAATACCCTCCTATAATCCATGTCCTCGGGAAATTTTCTGATCTTATTTGAGGAAGGTAGATACCAATCAAATATGATTATATCATGAACTTCGTGGTCATTGTTTAGATTCAGGGACTTATATTTCCAAATACTCTAGTGGACATAGGAGTTTCTATAAGTATCATAAAACTTGAAACTTGTGCCCTCCTTGTAATAATCGTGTTAAAACCAACCCCAACCATGCTAGAGGTAGCTGACAGATCCACGAAAAAGATAGAAGGAACCCTAGATGATATCATCGTATTTGTGGATTCCTAGGAGTGTCAAGTAGATTTTCTGGTTCTTAAACCTAAAAATAAGCTAGAAGGACAACCTCTCATACTAGAAGATCATGGTTTATAAATGTTGATGCATACATTGGGTGTTAGACTAGAAGCATGACTATTGCCAAAGGAAATACCATCAAGAACCTTATTCTATACCCACCTCCTAAACCGAACATGTTATCTAATAATCTTGAGTGGCTTCCTCCTGAGTATGAAGAAGCCATACTACATTCTTCCTTTACCATCCAAAAAACCCTTATTTTCAAGAGTCAAATTGAGGATGACACAATCAATGGTTTTATTAGCCATTCCTCCATGGTAGGACATCTAACATGTCAGATGTCGAAAGTCATGTTTGATAAGGAAGCCCAAGGTGATCCAATGGAGGAGTGAAATAATGGTAACATGCGTACCACTGCAGTCCATAAAAATATTCTTGTTGAGATTGAACTAGGAAAAACATTGAATATTAATGTTACCTTGATGACCTTTAGCATGAGAAACTGATCCAAATCCTTCAATAATATAAACAATCCTTTGCGTCGAATTATGTAGACATGAAGCTCATTGATCCAAAACAATGTACACACCACATTTACATTGAAAAATATGCTCAAGCTATTCATTAACCACAAAGGAGATTGAATCCACATCCTAGGGGCATAGTGAAGCAAGAAATCCAAAAATTACTCAATGTCAACTTTATACACCCTATATCTGACAAACAATGGGCTTCACCATTGGTGGTAGTCCCTAAAAAGAATAGGAAATATAGGATTTGCATATATTATAGATGTTAGGTACCTATACTACTAGTGTAACCCATTATTGTTATTAGTGTGACCCCCTTATTGTATTATAGTTATGTAGGCTCTAATTTTATTGGGACACCTTAGATTCCTATATATAGAAAGGAGGTCTTGTCATTTGTATCATCCAAGAATTGTCCATTTGTGTAATGAAAAGGAGTTTGCCCCCTCAAAGAGGTTGATTTTTAAGTCGTTGGTCTATCTTTTCTATATTTTTGTGAGACAGTTTCATAACATTTGGTATCAGAGCTTTGGATTCTAAGATTTCACTACTCCAAACAGGTCATCGTGGAATTAAAGCTATAAATTTTTCACTACGAAGTTTCAAAAGTTAAAAAAATAAACCCATTTGAGAAGAAATAGTTTTTAACCTTGGGTATGAATTTCCTATCTTGTCTCACTACAATTTCGGAGATATGATCCGAGGAATTTAGGGTTTTTGCAAGCTCCAGAATTCCATCTCAAACAGGTCATCGTGGAATTTTCACTACAATTTTGTTTCTACGAAGGCTCAGACTCTAAAATTAAAACCCATTTGATCTCAAATCTTGGTTAAGTTTTGGACAAAATTGCAGATCTTGTTTCACTATATTTTCGGAGATATGGGCCAAGAAATGTAGGGTTTTGTAAGGATCCCAAATTACATCCCAAATAGGCGACTTTGGGGAAATAATCATAACTTTCTCTTTGAGCATCAGATTTGAATTTCATAAGAAACTTTAGAAAGAGGACTAATTGTATTTCTATGTGTATCGTTTTCAGGTCCTAAGGTCAAAACTGTCACACGCCGCAGTTCATACAAGTTTGCTCTCTTGAAAAAGTATATGATCAGGTCATCTTGGGATATTGGGCATAGCTCTTTCTTGGAGAATACAATTTCGATCATACTTATGGCATTGAAAGGAGGACACAGAGGGATACTAAAGGTAGAAATTACAAACATTGGAGATCCGAAATTTTAAAGATACAAGAGTTCAATATGGAGATCCTAAAAGAAAGAAAAAGAATGACTTGAATTAAGAAAATAGAAACACCTCGAAATCAAAATTGGATGGATGATTTGAAGAATGCAATCAAGGCTAAGATAAATAGTTTTATCTATGCCATGGAAGCTGATATCGTTGGTATGGAAGCATATTGGAATAAAGGCATGGAATATTTGAAGAAATACATGGAAGGTTTAAAGGAAGGTGGGACAAAGTTGCTACATTAAAGGCCTCCTAATGGCGAAAACATAGTAGAGGAAACTCATGATGAGAACACAAGTAATGTTAATCATGATTTCATAGAATCTAACATTGGATTGAAGACCCAGCATATTCCAAATATAGATATGAGGAAGTTTGATGGTAACAATCCCAACATGGATACTACAGATGGAGAAATATTTTGATCTACATAATGTGCAAAACACGCAAAAGGTACATATTTCATCTTTATATTTAGAACTGAATCAATTTGTATGGTATAGAGGGATTTTTCCTCTTAAACAATTTGTCACCTGGTCAATTTCCATGGAGGAAATGATAGCACATTATTAGGATACAAATAGAAACACCTTATTTAACCAATTGATAAATCTCAAACAAAAGGGTTCAATGGAAGAGCACATTGAGGACCTCCAAAAATTGAATATAAGGGTAAATGATATTCTATAAAAGCATAGGACTAAAGTCTTAGGGACATTCAATGATAAAATCCAACATGAGTTTCACCTTTGGGAACCTAATTCATTGGAGAAGGCATATAGGTTGTAAAGAAAAATTGAAAGCAAAATTATGGCAACAAGGAAGCCTACCACTCATAACTATAAATATGGAATTGTTGTTGCTCATAGCCTTTCACCACCTACAAGGTTGACACTAAAAAAATTGGAAGAAAAAAGAACAAAATGGCTTTGTTACAATTGTGATAGAAAACACACTAAAGGTCATAAGTGTGCTAAGAAGAAATTAATTTACATAGATGGGCAAGAGGAGAAAGAAAAGGAACAAGAAACGTCAAAAGAAGAGGATATACACTAGGAACCAATCCCAAAGAAAGAATAAATGGATCTGAACATACCTTGTAATGCATTGACAGGAATTACTACTCCTCAAACTATCAAGATAGAAGGGCATATCAAGAAGAAAAAAGTATTAGTGTTGATTGACTCGTGTAGTACCCATAATTTTATTCATTGTAAGATCACCAAGGAATTGAATTGCTTCCTATATACAACACCAGAGTGTCAAGTAATGATTGCAAATGGAGGAACCATAAATTACTTTGAAAAATTGCCATAATATCAAGCTATTCATGGGATAATATGTCTTGAATAGCCCAATGATTTCCATTACAATGGATGGTGTAGATGTTGTACTGGGAGTCCAATGGCTACAATCTTTGGGTACGATAGCTTTTAATTTTCAAGAAACTTTCTTGATTTTTTTTGGGAAGGAGAGGAAGTTGAACTAGGGTGTATCACAAGGAAATCAGGGAAGATAACCAGATCTAATAGCATGAAAAAACTTCTAAAGAAATAAAAATGGGGCATAATTTCACAATTATGTTCACTAGAGGTTCCCACATCAAAATCATCTGTTTCTCCATATCTCCAAA
Organism: Pinus taeda; assembly: GCA_000404065.3. NCBI lineage: Eukaryota > Viridiplantae > Streptophyta > Pinopsida > Pinales > Pinaceae > Pinus > Pinus taeda. The sequence continues at coordinate 63,888 of APFE030322397.1, forward strand.
CATTTTGGACAATCATTCTAAGGTATTTAAGACTTCCAATGGCCTCCCACCTATTTGTGATCATGATCATGCTACTCATTTGATACTAGGAAGTGTTCCCTCAAACATCACGCCTTACAAATATCCATATCCCTAAAAAAGTGAAATTGAATGTATGGTTGCAGAAATTCTAGAGGTTGGTATAATTCAACCTAGTCAAAGTTCTTTCTTTGCTCCAGTGGTATTGGTACACAAGAAGGATGGATCACGACACATGTGTCTAGTTTATAGGGAGATCAACAAGCTTACTATTAAAGATAATTTTTCCATCCTTGTCATTAATGAATTATTGGATGAATTACATGAATTTACTTTACCAAGTCAGATCTTCGTTCAGGATATCAACAAATCAAAATGAAGACTGAAGACATTCAGAAAACGACATTTAGAACTCATGAGTGTCATTATGAATTTTTGGTCATGCCTTTTTTCCTTACCAATGCACCTTATACATTTCAAGGTTTGATGAACTCCATTTTCAAACCCTTATAAAATTTGTGTTAGTATTTTTTGGTGATATACTAATCTACAACAAGTCTTAGAAGGATCATGTTCAACATGTTGACAGGGTGCTAAAAATGTTGGAGGACAAACAATTAAATGAAAAAAGATCAAAATGTTTCTTTGGAGTACAAGAGGTGGAATATTTGGGCACTCTATTAGCTCATAGTTCATATTATCATCCTCAATTTGATGGGCAAACTATGATAGTGAAAAAATGTTTGGAAGGATATATTTGTTTCTTTGTATCTGATAAATAGACACAACAATGGGTCAAGTGGTTTCCTCTACCTGAATGGTGGTATAACACTTCCTTCCATACTACAGCAAAAATGGCCCCATTTATGGCACTTTATGGATATCATCCACTTTCCATCAAATCATCTTTAAAATAAAATTCTAAGCTTCAAGTAGTGGAACATCACATTGAGCATCAACAACAAGTTCTCAAACTCTTAAAGGATAACCTCACTTTGGTGCAAAATAGAATGAAACAATACATAGATCAACATCGCAGTGAAAGAATTTTTGATGTAGGTGATTGGTTATTTCTACAACTACAACCATACAAACAAATGTCCCTCAAGCAAGCTAAGCAGGATAATAAACTATCACCAGCTTATTATGGTTCGTACAAGGTGTTACAAAAGATTGGTACTATGGCATGCAAATTGGAGCTTCCTGCATCTTCCCGAGTGCACCCAATTTTCCATGTTTCATGCTTAAAGAAGGTTATAGGTGAGAAGATCTTAGTTTAAACAATATTTCTAGAACTTGATGGGGAAGGAAAAATCATATTGGAATCAGAAGCAACCACGAAAACAAGAAATTGACAGCTACGAAAACGAACAATTTTAGATTATCTCATCAAGTGGAAGGACTTACCCGTTGAAGATTCCACATGGCAGGATGAGAATTTTATACAGAAGCATCTAGAACTACTCAAGTGTTGAGGACAACACTTTTGAAGGAGAGGGGCATTTTAGGTCCCTATACTACTAGTGTAACCCATTATTGTTATTAGTGCAACCCCCTTATTGTATTATTGTGCCCATATAATCCCCATGTTATTATTATGCCCCATAGAAGCCCACTATTATTATTGTTGTGCCCCTACAATATTATTGTTATGTAGGCTCTGATTGTATTGGGACCCCTTAGAGTCCTATATAGATAAATGAGGTCTCGTCATTTGTATCATCCAAGAATTGTTCATTTGTGTAATGTAAAGGAGGTTACCCCATCGAACAGGCTCATTTTGAAGTCGTTGATCTATCTTTTCTATCTTTTTGTGAGGTGGTTTCATAAAAATAGAAAACTAAATAAGGCCACATAGAAAGATCATTTTCTACTCTCGTTTGTAAAGCGAGTCCTTGATACACTCACTAGGAAGAAATAATTTTCCTTCCTATATGAATTCAATGGATAGAATCAAGTTCATATTTCTCGTGAGGATCAAGAGAAAACTACGTTCACCAGTCCATGGAGAACATTTGTATACATAGTCTTACCATTTGGGATGTGGAATGCACCAGCCACCTTTTAGAGGGAAATTCTAAGTATATTTTCTAATTTAGTCAATGATGGACTTGAGCTTTATATGGATGATTTCACTCCTTATCGTAATGATTTTGATAAAGCTTTAGATAATTTGTAAAAGGTTATAATACAATGTACAAAAAGCAGACTATGCCTCAGCAATGAGAAATTCCATATGTTGATGATAGAGGGTAACACTTTATTTATACTACACATATTCAAATAGATCCACCTAAAATTGAGGTAATACTTAAACTCCTTGTTCCTCGTACATAAAAAAAGGGACATAGCTTTTTTATTTATGTTAGATACTATCTTCGTTTCATAGCACATTTTTCAAAAATTACAGTGTTGTTATATGAATTAACTAGACATGTGGAGTTCAAATGGATTCCTAAGTGTGATATTTCTTTTGTAGAGTTGAAGAAATTGGTCTCAACAATACCTGTGCTATGGGGACTAGACTGGAGTTTTCTATTCCATATATCTTTAGGCGCATCTGATACAACAATAGGGGTGGTTATGGGACAAGAAGAGGATAAGAAACCTTATGAAATTTAATATATCAACAAAAACCTAACACGTACAAAATTAAACTACACTATGATAGAAAATGAATTTCTGGTTGTTGTCTATGCTACAAATAAACTCTGTTATTATATACCAAGCTATCCAATTTTTTGTATACTTATCATCCAGTTATTCAATATTTACCCAATAAATGTGTTACCAATGGTAGAGTAACTCGCTGGTTACTATTTTTACAACACCTGGACATCATTATAAAGGATAGACCGAGAAAGCAAAACCATGTTGCAAATTTCCTATCAAGAATTCCACCTGCAACCGATTCTTCACAAGTGGAATATTGATTCTTGGGTGACAATTTGTTTGTCATGACTGTCAAAACACCATGGTACGCTAACATCGAAAACTATTTGGTGGCTGGAAAACTACCATCACATTTTTCATCCCTGGAAAAGAAGCACATTATTCATTGTGATGCTCAATTCTCATGAATAGATGACTATCTATTCCATACAAGGGAAGATATCCAAGTTGGAAGATGCATTAGAGAGGATGAAATATATGATGTCCTTATGGCTTTCCATGATGAACCCTATCTATTTCATTTTACTGACCATAGCACTGGGCATAAAGTATTGCAGATGGGCTATTTTTGGCCTACGATATTCAAAGATTCCAAGAAATATGCCCACAGTTGCAGTAGCTATCAAAGTATAGGTCATCCTATTCAGGTCGATGAAATGAATCTCTAGCTACACCTTGTATTACAACCATTTGAGATATGGGCGATGGAATTTGTAGGTGCCACTAGTATGCCTTCAAATAAAAAATCATACGTTCTAGTCTGCACAGAATATGCAACCAAATGGCTGAAGGAAGTAGCGTCTTGAGATCCACAAAAGAGGTATTCATCAACTTTATATTTGGGTTGTTTGTCTGTTGTGGTTTTCCTTGAGAACTTGTAACTAACGAAGGGTCATAGTTTATGGCCATAAAATCTCTGTCACTTTGGAAAAGCATCATATTAAGCATAAAATGACTTCCCCTTACCATCCACAAGCAAATGGTCAAGTGGAAAGCACAAATAAAGTCTTGGATAGGATCCTAACTAATACATTATCTACAAATCACTAAGCTTGAGCCTTCAAACTTTTTGAAGCCTTGTGGGCTTAGAACTTCTCAAGAATTCAGCCTAAACCTTTTATAAGCACAGAAACAATGCTTGCAATAGCTCAACAAAATCAATGAAATGTGCGTTGCAGCTTGCCAATGTATAGTCATACTCCAACAACAAAGTGCTAAGTGGCACGATCATTTGATTAAAAACAAGACCTTTAGAAGGGGGATTGGGCATTGTTATACGATTCCATATTCCATGAATTTCCAGGTAAGCCTCAAATGAGGTGGTTGGGTCCTTACAAAGTCAACAAAGTTTATGATAATGGGTCAATATGCCTTACTATGATTAATGACTCTAGAATTTCTATCCTCATTAAAGTTAACCTATTTTGTTTGTACCACCAACCACTTACAAGAGAGTCCTTCCTTCATGAAATCAATAATGATGCAAACTTGTAGGCTGTAGCTGAGTGGAGGAATATCCCCATGACCATGATTAGGTAAAATTTCTTCAAATCCCTTATTTCCATGTACATAATGTCAATAGTCTTTATTTTCTTATAATGTGTATATTTTCTTTATTCTGGGAAAACATAGCAAACATTTTATTATAAAAATGTTGCTGCTATGAAGTTACTACAATTGTTGTGCCTAAATCATAATGTTGCTTCTTCAATTGTTGTTCCCTTAGTCATGACACCACTATCACAGTTTTTGTTTCCTTAGTACTAGCACCATTATCAAAGTTTTTTTTTCCTTAGTGACATCATCATTATCACAGTTGTTTTTTCCTTAGTGACATCATCATTATCACAGTTGTTTTTTCCTTAGTCACAACACCATTATCATGGTTTTTGTTTCCTTAGTCACAACCATCTTTTCCTTAGAAACAATTATTTTTTCCATAGATGTGATGATTATTTATGTCTTTTTTTCCAATTTCTTTCTTTTCTTGGGATAAGGAACACTTTAAGCCCTTTCACAATATGTTGGTTGGATAACTAGTTTGTTTAATGTTTATCACATGAGGATTTAATTTTAAAAGCAAAACGTCTTTTAAAGACAATTTTATTATATGGATTTTTGAATCTCCTAGAATCCTTAATTCTATGACTCTGTAAGAAATTCATAAAGTGCTCATTATACATTCCTTCTATCACCAATTAAGGGGTCATCTCCCACTCCAATTTTCAAACAATTCTAAAATTCTTTTGAAGAAATTATTTTTTGAGAACAAGATTAGCCAACTAAAAAGTAATTGTTATAAAACTTTTTATTACATCCCTAACACTTAAGGAGTTGATGTGCCACCCCATTTATTAAGTAATATTTTATGATTAACTAAAAAAAACATAGTATAAAACTAATAAAAATAAAAATTTAGCTAAGGGTAGGAGGTCTCATTACGAGCTAAACTACCATGATTATAGGACCTAGTGAAGTGACATTACTACTTCTGGTCACCAAGTTAGGGTAATGGCCTTCAGTCTTAAGGCCAGAGGACTAGAGGTCTCATCACGATCTGACTTGTTCACCTTATTAACTCCTTTGAATGGCATTGTTATTAACTAGTTACCACAACAGAACAATGGCATTCTATAGATATTTAACAAAATTTAAATAAAGTTATAGCTATGAATTTATTTCTAATAGATGGGACACTGGCATCTCAATGGTTTAAAATCCAACCCTATCAAGGCTATGGACGTCTGCTGGCAATAGTAGACATGTACATGGTATCAAAGCTAATTTAAATACTCAAATCCAGTTAGTTATCTTGTCTCCCCAACATCAATAATCATCAAAGGAAAATCGTTAGATTTGTTAAAACATGCTATGGAGTACTATTAAATTACCCCCTATAAGTGATGATGTTTATTGTTAATGAGAACTAATAATAATTGTAGATATCAGGGATAAAGATTATGGGACATTTAGAAACAAAATATTTTTATCATCCTTCTTTATTAACTCCTATTTATTTTTATTTATGTGGTATTCCTTAATTGAAGAATGTTTCCAACCATCCATTGTTTCTAAATCTCCCCATGCCTTTATTCCCTTTGAAATTAATGTTTTGGTTATCATGATGATTTTCGTCATTATTTCACTTTATGATTGACGACCGACTTAATGATTATTTGGCGTGTTATAAATATTTCTTGTCCTCTGCCACCATTTTTTACAGTTGTTTTCCCATGCTTAATCAATATGGCTTTATCCTCTAATTATGAAAAAAACTTGTCAACTCATCAAAATTGAATGATGGCCACGATCGACCCTCCAATTCTATTGGGGATGAGAAGGTGTTGCTGCATGTTATGTTTACAAATTTCTAAGAAGGGTTGATTGCATGTTATGTTCATTGTATTTCCATATGCTATGGAGTATTTTTGCCATATTATACTCTGAGCTATGATGTTTCAATTTGTAAATTGTTCCTTTTTGAATGGAGGTGACACCATGAACCAACATAATTGTAGGCCACGAAGGAGGCATGTAGTATTTTAAATTAGATAGGATGGTTTGATTATTTTGGACAATTGCAAGGATTCGACAATGAAGTTACACTCAAATTCATGTAGAATTTGAATACAGGGTTAGAAATGGTAAAGAATGTATAGATACAGGTAAGTGAAGAAATAATAATAGAGGTAATAGGAATCTTTTCAGAAGGGTAGAAATGGTACGAAGTACATACCTCACTAGAAAATGTGGCCCTTCTATTTTTGAACCCTCGAGAAGAACTAGTCAAGAAAGGGAAAGGGTATAGCCCCAATTCACTTCCAAAACTTTAGAAAGAGTTAGAAGGAATTATTCAATGGTACATCACCTGTGACGAAAGGTATGATGTAGTGCAGTGTCGTCATCTTAATTTAATGGTGTTTTTGATGCAAAAGGTAGTCTTGAACCTTCATTATTTTCTACATTCATTGTTATATGAAACTGTTGGTAGGTTAAGAAGGTCTAAAGATCAATTTTTAGTTGTTAGCCATCGTCGACTCATAAAATTTCTAGTTGTGAGGATTTTGATTCAAATACAACAAATTTGGGATGGATTTTTAGGAAACCTTGGGGTGAGCAAGGAATTCCCTTAGGAGTTGAAGCAATTGCTTAGACATCTAGAAATATTTCAATTGATAATGAGTCGAAAGAGAGAGATATAAAAACCAACCAAAATGAAACCTAAATAATAGGATATGTTTCACAAGGAGTTGTTCAACTTAAAATTCCAACTCCTCAGAAACTTTGCAGAGCATAGAAATGAGTGGCATCCCTTTTTTCCACTTTTCCCAAAAAGAGGAGAAAGTCAGCTAGACTAGTTAAAATACAATAGGGACAAAGTTCCTTAAACCCCCTTGAGAAGTCAACAATATAAAATGTAATTCAAGAACTTTCTTATGAGGAAGGGGTGCAATAGAAAACCTATGAAGAGAACCTGACTCAAGATTCACTGGTCCTGGATCAATCCAATTTAAGCCAGGAAGAAAAGGAAATAGAGGTGGACCAAGCATTAGAAGGATTGAGAAATTTATTGGAAACAATGAACTTAGGGGAACCAATGTCCATTATAATGAAGGATCTTGCAACTCATTTAGGTAGCCCTCTTAATTCCAATCAGAATAGCTCACTTGATTCTCCAGCTGCAACTCCTTCTGTTGGATCTCCATCCACCATCATTCTAGTGCCATATGATGATTTTGAAGTTATTTCCACTCAAGAAAATTCTAGGGACTTTTTTCCACTCTCTTAGAGCCCTCTTCTCTAGAAGACATGGCTCCATAATTTCCTCCTGAAGACTTGATTGATGTAAGCTAAGAGATTAATGTTTCTCCTTCAAGTGGACCTCATATTGACCTCAGTGATAGAGTGTCAAAGGAATTCTGTAACTTTCCTATCGACCCTCTAATGGTTGATTCTGCCCAAAACGTTATTGTTGAATATTACGAAGTAACAACCTCTATTTCTCCTCCTCTTGCTTCAACTGTTTTGGCCAAAGATTTTGCTTGAAGGACTAGAGGTGCAAAAGCCATGAAGGATAAAGTAAAATGAAAAATTGTTAAGTAATTTATTGTATTAAGGAAAGAAAATGATAGGTTACAGAGGAAAGTGAAACAATTGAGAAAATGGTTACAAACTAGTAGATACTTTCATGAGGGTCATGAAAAGAAAGTTGTAGAACAACTTATAATTGATGATAGGAAGAAAGAAGCCCAGAATGTTCAAACTCATACTGATCTTTTACCTGTATCCATTGAAGCATGTTTTTAGACTGAATTTGTTCTTTTTTCTACTAAAGTAGGAGCCCAAACTGATTTTGCATGTACCTTATTAAAGAAGAAGTTCAAATTGATCCTCTACCTATTTTGTACCCCTTTATACCTCATTGATTGTATATGCTACAGTGAAGGTATTGAATAAAACCATGGCATAACATAAAGAAACCATAACTAGATATCAAAGGGAAGTAGTGCCTCAGGGGGAATATCGAAAGTTTCTCCAATGACTCCTGGCACTAACAATGACAAAGATGAAACACATTCAAAGTTAAGAGTTATCATGAAGAAAATTTAGCCCTTGCGAGAATGTCTTTGTAAGGTCACAAAACGAAAGGATGAAATTTGTAATATTTACTTAGATGCCCTCACATGTAGATCTCCAACACAAAATTATACTTTGCTTTTACATGAACAGTATTTACAACTCAAAGCCAAGGATATAAAATGTAGCCAATCATATGAATTCAATAATATGCTATATTTCACTATTGTTTTCCATAAGAAGGATGAGAAAACAAAGTATCTCATGTGTGAACCATACATGCATAAATCTCTTTTGGAAGAACATTTAAATGAAAACATTGTTCCATTCATCATATATTTCCAATTCTAGGATTTTATATCATTTGCACTAAATTAGATAAAATGGGAAAAAATCTATCACACTTTTGAGTGAAGAGAGAAAAATATTGATATCAGGGTTAGAGGTGAGCACAATAATCCCTTTTCTACACTTATATGCCATAATTCCTTTATACAGAAGCCTGATGTTTCTCCCTCACTTAGTAAAAGTTTTAATGAGGTATTACACTGAGGGTGGGAACAACTGGAAGACGTAAGAGATGAGGTTATTCGCATAACCAAAAAGAGATGGAAAGTGTCATCTAGATAAATAAAAAACATGGAACCTTTTGGCTTATATAATTTTCACCAAGTTATGTCCATAGTGCAAGAATATGTTAAAATTATGGTCAAATATGGAATCAAATGGACGGGATGCAGGTACAGATTCCTTATGAATTGGTTCCCTCGGTATTACTATAAGTTTAAATATGAATAGTCAAAGCCAGGTAAGTATGTCGCTTTTTAGGAAATCAAAAGCAGGAGTTGATTCACGCTTAGAGTAGAAGAACCCTATGGAACCTACTCCTTAACTTACTTACATGTTAATTATTTATTTGCATAAGGACATGGAAAAATGTGATTTGGGGGGTGATGTTAGGCCTCACAATTGTCATGATTCCCGTATCCTATTCCTTAGTTGTAATATTTTTTTCTTTTCTTTTTATTATATTTATGATACATTAACTTATATAACATAGGTTTTAGAAGAAATTAATTTACTTTTACTATTTCACCTTTTGATGAACTATTTTGATTGGAAAAGCGTGATTTACTCATGGTTTAATATTTACTATGAACTAGTTTTTGTGACAACTGACACTCAATTATGTTTCCTGAGTTGTTCATGGTAAAATAAAAATAGTGTGATATTGTCTCAACCAACTATAACAGATCAAGCGAGGTTGATTCTTATTTAAGTAAATAGATTAGGGACAAATCCCTTGGTTTTCTCATCTGGGTGATATTAAGACTCTTTGTAACTAAAAAGGAGCATCCTGAGAATCTTTGGATTCTCGGGATCGCTCTTTGTTAAAATATTTACTATTTTTATCTCCCTTGGATATGGTATAAGGATGGGCGCTTGTTTCTCGAAAGAGATTTTTTTTGTGTAATGTTTTCATACATTTCATAGACTCACTGAAAGAACTTACTATAATCATTCTTTCATAATTTAATGCATGTTTCTACCATTGAGAGTTAATTTACTATACTGATTTCTTGTATAAGCTATTCTAACTCCAGTAGTTCAGGTCCACTATTGGATGAGGTGTTATGTTCATTTGTATCACTAGATTCATATTTTATTTCTTTATGTCTATCATCTATCACATAGGCTAGTTCACACTCATGTGTTTTACTTTGAGTTGGGATAATATTGGTGGTCATAATATTGATTTGCAGAGATTTCTCTTTAGATAGTGAATTTATAATTTTTGTTGGTTTACTGTTGTTTCCTGAAGGTTAATTCTAGATTGATTGATGCTTTTTCACTAGTTTAGCTTATTTTCTTCTTGTTTGTTCTTTTCTATTTCACAAACTATAGTTTTCCAATGTTGTTCCTTCAGTTATGTGATTGTTATTTCTTAAGTAGTAGCTTAGTATTAGATAGCTTTTCTTGTTGTTTCTTGTGAAGAGAAATTAGAATTTGATATTTTTAAATTGTTTCTAGAGTATAAATTTTATCTGAAAGATCTATCTTTTGACTGTGTATTTCAAGTTAGGAATTGATTCTTTTGTTATAATTAATTTGCTTATTGTTAGAGAATTAGTTATTGTTAGTTTCAACACCATATCATACATATACTTTGCAGAAAACCTTCAAATAACCAGACAAAACCTTGGGTTAACAATTTAATATGTGGTAGTTATTTTCTTCTTTAGAAAAATTAATTGTTCTAATACCAGCCCATCTAGCCATTGGTGAGTAACATGTAATAGGGAGAGTACCCTAGTAGGGATTTAATGTTGATTTAAGTCCATCTCCTCAAAAATACTATTGAAATTATTCTACTAATGAAAAGACTAACCACCACTTTGTCTTCAATGCCCTAAATTTCATTCAATTGAACCTCCTTCTCTAAGGCTAATGACGGTTATTCATATTGAAAATTTACTCATTTTCACAAAGGTTTTTTGTTATGCCAGATGGAGAGAGGAAAGATTTAACCTTCTTTACAGATCTGTCTCCACTGCTGAGAATATTCATGGCAAGTAAAGCATTGTGCAAACTAGAAGAAGGGAATCAAGGGTAGTTTTCCAATGAAGGAATTGGAGGGATCCATGTTGTAACATTCTATGAGGGGGAATAAAAAAGTATAGTAGGGATTGGGGGGATGAGTTCTCATCACAAAAAGGAGTATAGGTAGCTAAAGGGGATAAATGGCCTCCATGGATAAGAGGGGAGGGAGGTAAGAGCACAGGGGAGAGGGAAGGCAGCCCACTATTTAACAACTTTGGGGGAGGATCGAGTTGATGCATTGGAAAACACAACACAAGAACAAAATGGTCATTATAATGCATGTTTAATGTGATAGCAAGGGGACATATTGAGAGAAATGATGGTAAGGTTCCCCTCCAAATATTTACACCTTCGAGAAGATCTGGTGTATAGTCCACTAGATACTCGATCCAATACATATGTTATATTCCTTGCAAATAGCTTAATGGGAGAAGAGAAGCACAGTTTCTTAGAGAGAGGAATGACTAGAAGCTAGAGCAAGTGATAAAAAACCCTGAATGAAGTAGGAAACCCTTCAGAGCTATCCCTCCAATTCAAATCCAAAATGTAATCTTCATTACATATATACTTTTTATATAGCATACTTATGAATTTTTATATTCTACAACTATTAATGATTATATTGCATATTATCTCATTAGGTTAGTTAGGTATTAATTTACATTCAACCCTAGCTAGTGCAGATTATATAACCAGGCCTTCTGGGACTATTGGAAAAGGACTAATGAAGGTTACAAGGTTCATAAGTTGTGTGTTAGGAGGATGCATAGTATATTTTTATTATCGATTTCATGACATGCCTACAATCCTAATATGGCTTATGATTATAGCAGATTGTGTTTAGTAATATTAATGAAGACCCCCATTTCATTTTCATGTCTAACAAAATTATGATCTGATGTATTCTAGTTATTTTCTTTTCATCATATTCATGTTTAGTGGGTAATTTATGTTTCTTCTAAGAATTTCTCTCACTTGTGGAAATCTAGTTAGGTTTTCATGTTTAGTAGATAAATTTCAATAATGGATCACTTCCCATTTTGCAACCCTATCCACCATTAACTATCTTAGTAGTGCTTTGTCTAAGGCCTTCCACATTCTTTAGAGTTGAAAATGCCACCTTACTTTTATAAACCAAGAAAGACTCATGGGTCTTAAAAAGAGCCAAATAGGTGTATGAGAATAACAAAATACATTTGTGAACTAATGAGATTTAAGGATGTTTATCTAACTAATATAGAAGTGTGGATGATATAAAGCTATGTTAGACATAATCAAAATTTCATATATATATCATATAATACTATCTATATATATTATATATAATATATAATAATATATTATATATATAATATATATATATATATATATTATAATATAATATTATATAGAAATAATTTCATTTCTTATCACCCCCTCTTTTCCCTGTGTGCCCATTATTAGCCCTCCCTCACCCCCCACCTCAAGCCTTCTTATGTAACTATGTCATATACTAGTCATGTGGATGGAGGGATGCACAAGGGATTAACAATTCTCCTTTATGGGATTATTTTCTCCAACATCCATAATGCATGTGACACTTCACCATTCTCTACATTATGCATTTAAATTTACCTTATACCTCCACACTATTCCTTTGATTTCATCTTTCTATGCCATTACCTTCACCCCTACACTTATTCCATTCTCTACCCTTAGTATTGATACCATGTTCTATCCTATGTATCTATTTCATACTTTATATTCTACCATACTCCATCATTTTCCCTCGAAGTTCTAAAATACTCTTCACTCAACCATGTGCCACATTTTCCCAAAACAAATAGAAAACTAATTTGTAACTAAGACTCAATACAAGAATTTATTTTGGTAATTGTATGATTGATCAACTAATAGGATGCTTCTAAATCAAATTGTAATGCCCTTTTAATGAATTTAGTGTTAATAAAGTAAATCTAAGTGTTTTTAACATCTTTATTAATTTCCTAAATTCTTCCATGCATCTAACCATATTTCTGTTGATAACTTGCATATCATTGGGTAGCTTTCGTTTTAGGTATTATTAAGGATGTCTTTGTGAACTAATTTAAATATAGTAGCATGGATGATATATTAAGTTATGTTATCCATAAGTCAAATCCCTCTACCCCAACCCCCCCCCCCCCCCCTCCACCGCCCACACACACAAGAATGATTGATCAACCACATAGGATGCTTCGAAATCAAATTGTAATGCCCTTTTAATGCATTTAGTGTTAATAAAGTAAATCTAAGTGTTTTTAACATCTTTATTAATTTCCTAAATTCTTCCATGGATCTAACCAAATTTTGGTTGATAAATTACATATCATTGAGTAGAATTCATTTTAGGTGTTATTAAGGATGTCTTTCGTTCTTTATAAAGATTGGGTTTATAATCTATTAATAAGGTGTTTAAGAAGAAAACCCTTGTAACATGCATGAAAGACATTGATTCCTTCATTTATTCTTCCAAAATATCTCTGCTTTTTATATATGGATACAAGTTTGGGAGTGTTACAAAAAAATATAGCACCCATACAAATATAAATCCCAATCACCCAAATGTTAGTTTTTGCAACATAAGAAGGCTAACCATTATTGCCATAGTAGTTATTTTTGTCTCTTTGGTTATATTTTCTCCATCTCAAGGGTGATTTCCCTAAGTATAGTATTATTAAGGCTATGGAGTAGGGACCAATGTGAAAAATTATGTGTGAGCCTTAATAAAGCAATGTAGTTTTAGTAATGGTATGTGGTAGTGGAAATCGAAAAAATAAAATGGAAATTAGGGGAAGAATGAAATGGAATGTTTTAATATTAGTGCCTACTATCTAAGAGATAATGCAGTGATTAGGCATTGAAAAAATGAAAGAATTAGTTTCTTATAATCAACCCTTTGAAGTAGGATATATGGTTGAAAAGGGTTAGCTTACCACATTCAACCTCCTGGACGAGAAAACCAATCTATTGCATTCATGTAATAGCCCTGGTTAAAAATCCATGTAATAAAGTTAATAAAGGAAAAATAAGACCAAGGTGATGGGATACGTATTCCAAGATGAATGTTGGGCGAAACATCCTAGTGGGTGTTGATTTGGATTATTATGGCCAAGGAAATTATAAAAGGCATTGAAAAGGAAAAGAGGCATTTATTGATATTTTATTTATGAAAATAATCGAAATTAGGAGGAAAGGAAGCTGAAAGGTCACAAGTTGCATGTCAGGAGGAAATTGAAGGAAAATAGAGGAAATTGAAGAAAATAAAGGCCTCATTAATAAAACGTCTTATGAGGATCAATTGACAACCTTTTTGTTAGTTTAATTTTGGAGCTCTCTCTCCCATACCCTTGCAAATAGAGCATTCTTGAGGAACTCTAGCATTGGAGAAAGGAAGGAAAAGGAAGGATAGGAAAGAAAAGGAAATAAAGGATCAAGAAAGGGCGGTTTGGATCAAGCGGCTACAATGGGATTACTTGCAGGTATTGAGTTACATGTATGATTTCCTTGCTAGTTTTGGCATGAGTGGTATATGCATGTGTGTATTTGGTTATTTTTTCATCATTGGCAAGGGTTTTTCTAGGTGTGACAGTGGTTTTCATCCTTGCCTTACTATTTACAGATTACCATGGTGTGATGGGATTTATTCATTTGGTTGAGATGGATTGATGGATGGTTTTGGAACTGGATGAGGTGGTCTCAGGAATCCCTTTACATAAAATGGAAGGATATATGGTAAATGCTGAGGGTGGAGATGAGAAAATTCCTCAAGGTATTCGTGAATAAAACTGGAGGCATCCATGCTTGTTTACTGCCTAGTTATCCCTTGACCACTTTGGCAGGATTATAGTAAATTCTAGTAGCGTATGTTTATTGTTTGGCCTAGTAATATCTTGACTGATAATGGCGAGATTGCAGTAAAGCATGGTTGTGTATATCAAGGTTTTGGGCATAGAAATCTCCTAACCAGTAATGGCAGGATATGCGATAAATCCTAAGGAAACTCTAGTTGTTTTTTTGCGAGTCCCACATTCATGCTTGGAACATGGCACGAGGGTGATTGGTTGAAAGAAAGGCTTGGTTCACTCCAATCTATGGTCAGGTGGTATGTGGAGGTTCCTAAATTGGTTGGATTTTTCATATGTTAATAAGAGTTCTTTTCCTCTTGTATTTCATGAGTATTTATACTTGTTATGATGCAGCTTTGATGGCTTTTCTATTACTATTAATATTCTTGTTATATGTTGCTTATAAGTATGGTTTTATGACATATTCTAGTTATGGCTCTTATCATGTTTTTATTAGTAAATGTATGGTTAATGAATTTATGGCCCAATAGATGATAATGCAACTATTTTGAGAGGGCATCAAACCTTCTTGATGGTTCTCAGATAAGTATGATATCCCTATGTTCAGATATGTAATTATGACCTATAGATTACATGTTCATGATGTGTTTGATTGAATGACTGTCATGTTTAGGCCATGTTGGGTTAATTTATTTTCTAATTTTCGTATGGAAGGCTTTGTCCTTATGTCAATTGACGTTCTAGAAAGTTTCATCAATTCTGAGAAGTGGTTTGGAGACTAGCCCTGAAAAAGTGGCTCATATCTCGTGGTCGTAGGCACATAAATGTGTGAAAAAGGCTACAATTTCTCCTTTGTAGGCTTATGCATATGACTGGAGGGTTACGCCCGAATTTAGGCAGAGTTGTTCTAGCGTTTAGGAGTCCAAGTCATTGAAAAGAGGTTTAACTCAGGTTTTGGGCATCTAGAAGGGTGATTTAACCCTTTGGGGTCCTGTAGCACCTCAGTGAAGTTAGTGAAGTTTTGGTTGGACGATTCCACTTCTTTAACTGTACCTAGGAGGTTGAGGAATATCATAGGAACTCTTCATCACATATTTACCCTGGTGGACTAGTGAACTTGGGTTGGGTAGAGGATGTTACAATTCATCACTTGGGTCTGTACTTATGGTGAAAGGAATTCGGTTAATGTAATATACCCCAAACAATTTTTTATTTTATTTTATAGAATCAAGTATTAAAGGGATAGGTCTTCCAGTTAGAAATAAAAATATGGAGGATTTAATTTATGGTTGAAATGTACTTTTAAATTTGCAACTTATTTTCATATAAAAATGGAAAAGTGCAAAAATTAAAACAAAAAATGAAAAAGGGAGAAGATTTTCACATTGTTGATTCATATTTTAATAGTGAATCCATAATTGATCCTTCACATGAGTATTATTACAAGAAGATACTCTAACATAAGAACGATAATTGAAAAAAGATAACATAAAAATACAACAAATTAGATCAATACCTCAAAGCTTCATTAGTCTTCAATGTTTTTATACTCAAGATAAAGTCAACATTATCCCTAAGATCACATAATTTCCTTCCTTCATTTCGTTCGCTTCTTCACAATCTTCTATTTTTCCAAATCCCCTTGAAATGGAGAAAGACTTGTTTTCGAATCAGTGAGTTAAGTCTCTTGTAAAATAAAATATATTTTATTTCTAATAACATGACAAGTCAACAATTCATAAAATAGTCAAGTAGTTAGATCCATGTATAGCAATATCAATACATGTGGATGGTAGCTTTCTCAATAGATATCATCCTCATTCAACAATATTCAATGATATGCAACAAAAACCTCCAAGAAAGGATGCACCATCCATAAATAGATAGTATATGATTTCCATATCTAAACATGTCCACATGCAATTTTCGCTTGAAGAATGGATGCATGAAAAATATAATAAATACTCTTTAATCCACGAGTTATTGATTCACCATGGTTAAACAATAAATAAATAAAATAAAACACTCTTTAATCTATCAGCACGTGCTGATGGATCCACATATAAGAACCAACAAAGTGAATCCTCCAAGGTGCATGAGAGATACAACAATAAAAAAATCCTCCTAGGATAATGATCCATATCCAAGCTCCAAAAATAGAAAGTGCTCTAGAAGATGGATGCAACCAATCCATATGTTGAATCCCAACGCAACCAAATCTATGTATGGACAAGCCATATGAAGTAGTAAAACCTCAAAATAGTAAGTGGATAATCTCCATAAGGAAAATCTAAGGAGATAAGGTTGAATTAGGGATTTAACCATATAAAAATGTCATGAAATAATAAAACATATATCTCTAGGGAATAAAAATAAGTGTCTCCCTAAGTCCAACCTCGAATAAGCTCAAAAATAATAATATAACCAAATAAATACATGTAAAAAGCCACACAGATGGCCCTCCAAGTATGCTAAACCCTCTCCATAAAACTCCTCCATAATAAACTCTAACAAAATAATATATATTCCAAGTGAAAGAGATTAGGGCACTCTCTAATGAAGGTTAAACAATGATACATGTAAATGGATTGTCATTGCAATAATGGTGAGAGAGCATCTAGGAAAGGTGTTCACTAGAAAAGTGTGCCATGTAGCTATTTTAACCACTCACAAATGATAAAATACTCTCTAATGAAGTGTGCCATAGGTGAATGTACTATGATTAAAGACCTAAAAATTAAACTATTACTCCATGTGACATGTCACAAAGATGTCTATGTAATGCAATAGAGTGTACCTTACAAAAGTGTTCCAACCTCTGCAAGAAAAAATAAAATAATGCACATTTTGGTAACTATAACCAAGAAAATGGGAATACAACTATAAATGAATAACCAACTAAAAATAACACCATCAAGTGTGTAGGGGAAGTTAATGAAGTTGGGAAACCTAGCTACAGACATTAACTGGACAATTAGATTAATTTAACCATTGAATAGTTAAACCAACTTCAAGTGTGTGCACCAAGGTAAATGCTAAAATAAAACCATATCACCTCTCCAAATAGTCATCGATTGATTAAATCACCATGAAAATTTGTGCTATTGAACGTCGTATTCTAATAAAATGTTGTATAATGTAAATTAAAGATATTTTATATGCTAGAAAAACCCCACCATGATAGGGTGTTAGATGGAGATGTTATGGCACCCCTAATGTTGACAATTGATAGGATAAACAACATGTGAGATCAAAGTAACCCATTCCAAATGTTTTTTTGATTATTGATACAACACTTGAGTTGGCATATGAGGTGATGTTTTATGGTGAAAGTAGATGATCGATAAGCTAGTATGTGCAAAGTGAATAGGAAAATTAGGAATAAGGGATTAATATTGAGAATTCAAAAATTGTCCTTATGATGGATCACTATTGGGATTCGAAACATTGAAAGAATATGGTTATTATTATGGGTTCTCCGAAAATTAACTCAAAATATTGAGAATGTTAGGTGAGGGATTCATATGCCCAATCCATTGCTTGATGAGGCCGAACTCCTAGAGGAAAAGGAAGGCTTGAGTGGTACTAGAACACTTGTTCTTAAGCATAGTATCTTTGCCCCTATGTTATTACCTCTTTTCCCAATTGGTATTCTCATGATACTTTTTATTTTACACTTCAAATGTTTTAATTAACTTGATTAGGAGATTAGAGGTCAAGTTAGGTGTATATGGCTTAGACTTGGTAATATTAGAGTTCAAATATTTATTCTTTTCTAGAATTATATGTCTTTTGGAACGAAGAATCTACTCTCCTTCTCATTCTCTTCACTCCTTTATATATCTTGCACTTAATTGGATAACTCTATCTCAAGCATCACTCTACTGAGATTTTCTTATCCAAATTTCACTAGCATTGGATGCCCTTATGCCTCATTGTTTGTCTTGACTCTTTTCTCCCCTAGTTGGTATTTCCTTTCATCCAATTTCCCTAAGCCCTCCGATGATTCCTTCTCTCTTTAGTGATTAATTATGGAAATCACTCCTATAGGAAATAACTTTGAAACAACTAGTATATGGGCCTTGGGAAAAATGAAAATTTCCTCGTGAAAATGTAGCCTCGTGGTGATACAAATTCTTAACCTATGCACAAAAGAACACTACTAAAGTTGATTATTATATTCATCCATATTTCCTCCAAATATAAAGGAGGAAATGGAAAATTAGAATCTTAAGTGAAGTAGAAAAGATGTAAAGTGATGAGAAAATAAATATTTTAGGAATATAAAGGTTAATATTTTGAATTTAAGTTCTCTACAACTCGAGATACCAAGTTATTTAGAACATTTGAGCTTTTCTAGATCACTAATTCTTTCATACCTCAATTTGTGGAGTTAATATTCAAAATGGTCTTTGGAGTCAACATTATAGTTTTTGATATACATTAAAATTCGAACGATAAGGGAATGCAAGAAGAAGCATGAACTCAATACATAAGAGGCACTCCCTCATTTGATCATTTTATGGGAGCACTTAATTCCTGAACAACTTCTGCAACAAGAGATTCATTAAGCATCATCAGGAGTAGGCTTTCCAGACTAATTATGACTTGATATCAAGCTCATTAAATCAATATTCTTGTATGTTTTTCTACTTTCTAGTTAGTCCATGTTTTCTAAAATACTTTGTCTAAGTTCATACATAACTTATTGTTTTAACTAAGATCATTCTTGATATGGGAAAGTAATTAATGATTACATTTTTAACATACTCTGATTTGGTTTCCTTATTGACGAACCATAGGGGTTATAGACGTAACCTTTTTTGTTATAATATTAATATAGATACTATTTCCTCATATTTTTTTTTGGCCCAAAATCCCTTTTGATCCACTAGTATTGTTCACATTAGCTCTTTTATTAGGAAATTGCCATTTTTTCTTATCTTTTGCACCAATAAATGAGGAGGACTAAATAAATGAATATAAGTCTATATACAAGGAGAATTACATGGCATACATTTTTCAAATAATATATCAAGGGCAAATAAAGTTCAAATATGTATAGGTGCAACCTATACATATTTTTATTATTTATAAAGTGCAAAGAGATATCAAATTTTTGTATGTATAAAACTCTTCTGGAATGTTAAATACGAGGAAATGTTTACACCTAAAGAGATTGATTTGATCCCTCTTGATACTTCTACGTTATTTATTTGCAATATCATTTATATCACATATAAATTTTGCATATCCATATAACGAAATATTATTATTTTTAATTCAATTAGAACCCTTATAATACACATAACTACATACATATACACATGGCATTTTTCTTTAACATATTTTAATAACTCTTTTTACTAAAAAAAATTAATATAATATACTAACATATATTAATTATATATATGGAAAAATAATTTTTTTATTTACATTATTAATAAATTTAAATATAAATCATTGTTATTTAAATTCATTTTTTTAATTTAATTCTAAATCTAATATTTCATTGAGCTAATACTCCACTCCCTCATATACTAGTCTCTACTCCATATTTGAAAATATTAACCTCTACTCTATATTTGAACCTTTAGCCTCTAAAGAAAACATACGAGATCCTAACCATTAAACCTGCCTAAACTTACAAGAGGATAGAGAACAACCCTACCCCTTTTAAACTTTGGAAAAAGAACTATTTAAAAATTAAATC
This sequence comes from Pinus taeda, assembly GCA_000404065.3. NCBI lineage: Eukaryota > Viridiplantae > Streptophyta > Pinopsida > Pinales > Pinaceae > Pinus > Pinus taeda. The sequence continues at coordinate 84,297 of APFE030322397.1, forward strand.
CAATAAGTCCAAACGAATCATTTCCACCCTCTTACTAGCCAGCCAAACTTTTAATAAAAATATATATTATCGAAAAGTCTCGTTCGTCCCCACGCCATGTTAGATATTATGTATACAGGATGTATTCTTTAACCAAACCAAAACTATATAAAAATTTGCTACCCGCTCTAAAGCATTGCAGCTCTCTGTTTGCTTGATTTTTCTCCTGTAATCAGTGTGTCCTTTTGCTTTATTTTTCTTCCCTGATCATTTGCTTTAACATGTTAAGTTACTAAATTTTTCCACATCCAGTTTTTGCGTCTTGACGTGCCAGCATCTTTTGGTAGAATTCTGTCACGAATCCAGTCCACATGGGCCATTTCCTTCCCCTCAAGACGAATCCAGTGCACATGGGCCAGGGCCATTTCCTTCATGGTTTCCATTAACATCCTATTTTTTAATGTTATCAAACAACACTATTTGGGCGGTTATCGGGGTTTGGTTGATGCGGGGACATTTTAAGATTTAACAAGCTCCAAAATTCCGTAAATGAATCTCGAGTTCCTTTCATCTGATTCCTTTAATTCCTTTGAGTTAGGGTGCAAACTTAGGAAATTTGTGTCATGTTAATGTAATATTAAGAATATAATTCTCAATTCATACCATCCAAAGTATATTTATGATATAAACCAAAAAATGTTCACATCGATTGTTCGAGTGCCATTAAATCATACATTATTTTTTTCCACATATTTGGCTGGATCAGTATGCCCAATCTGAATTTCTGGTTAAGAATAGTAGATAGAAATAAAACCAGGAGTAAATAAAGAATACTTATTTCAATAAAAAATAACCATACAATAAAGAATCCCAAATGGTGGCCATCCACTCCGTGAAACCAGGAGTGGAATCATAGAAAAGAGTACCAAAGAGAAATAATCATCTCTTCTGATTTGAAGAGAAAGATGCAGGATGCAGATTAAAAGATGAAGGCGACTCCTCCAAGCAAGGCCATTCCAATTATAGCCATCTTCTCCATGCTTGGGACAGAGACAAGCCCACTACTGGTGCTAGGTGGCAAAGCGGTGGCTGGGCCTTGAGCTGAGGGGCCAGATGCCGGAGTTTGAGCTGCTTGAGAGGTGACTGAGGTTGGTGGGGTGGCGATTTTAGAAGAAGGAGCCGACGCTGGAGAAGAAACAGTTGGGGAGGTTGCAGTAGGAGGAGAAGCGGGAGTTAGCGCTGTCGGGGATTGAACTGGCGACGCCTTGGGCGTTGCTGCCTTGGGCGACGGTGCAGGTGCTGGTGCGGGAGAGGCTGAGTTCATCAATCCTATAACAAAACCGAAGCAGAGAAATGCACTAAATCGCCCCATCTTGTCTGCTGGTGGGTATTGGCGAAGGATTCTATAAATTCCTGTAGTGACAGAAACTCTGTGGATCTGTTCCTGTAAAATTTAAACCAAGAGGCTGCCCAGGAAGAGAAAACACAACTAAAGAGATCAGGCAGGGAGTAATAAAGCGAGGGCTTGGTATAATATAGAGGTAGTGCCACAACTACGGTGAGGATTCCCTTCAATCACTCCACTACTGGATGTAGGCCACTTCTAACTGATTTCGACCTATCCGCGTCCCCACTGAACAGCCTACCGTCGATGAACAGCCTTTGTCGGGTTGGATGAGTTGGATTGCTGCCGACTATTTCATCCGAAACGTACACGTGTATACCTGTGGTGGATCCTTAGGGATTCGTCCATGCCGTTGCTTAGCAGCAAAGTAAGAATGGGTGTTCTGTATATGAATTCGCATGGAATTTGGACAGCGCTGCCGTTAAACTATCCGTTGGATGAATACGCGTCGTTCGATAAAGCCGCGGCCTTCCAGATGTTGACCGTAGTTTGAGTAAAATACTGGTGATAGTTGTTAGAGCGCGTTGAGACTTTTTCAAAAGCGAAAGGCAGCTGGTCATTGATTTCGGAAGACCCAACGGTAACAACAACGGACCCCGTAAACGGTTATCTCCGGACTAATAAAGCGAAATTGGATGGCTTCACCACTAAAGAATACAGAGCTCGTAAATCGCTGTGTAGAGACTAATTAAATAGGCGTTAAATGGTTATTTTAGATTCCAATCAATCACCTCAAATATACATGTGCTGGGACTCATTTTCGTGGTTCGGGGAATATTTTTTCACGTGTAAAATCGAATGATTTCATATGACATGACCATCTTCCAACGTCATGCTTTTTCAGCATATCTCAATATTTTATTTAATCATAGAAATTTGTGATTTATTAGAGGGTACCTGGACTAAGTCGAAGATCAAATCTTAACCTACGATCATTCAAAATTAATTTTATATATATATATTATTTTTTAATTCCTTTTTACAATGTCTTTCAATACATATTACATGACATATTAAGATACACCATGAGTGTAATTGGTCAAAGTAGATTGATTTTATTTTTAAATGTTAAATTCAATTTTTGTAATGACATATACCTTAAAGTCGTTAAGATGAAAGGGTAGGTATCATTGTTTCATAAAAGACATTTTGAGTTGATTGATGAAGGATGTTTATATGTTAGATGAGTTAAAAAGTAATTTAGAAATATATTTTTGTGTGGTGTTGTATATATTTGAGGAACGTTATATAGGGATAGCATATTAATTGGATTTTTAATTATAAAAAATAATTAGCATAGATATATAAGTTAAATAATTGATGAATGTTGATGGATATAAGGCTAAATATTGTAAAATGATAATTGTATATTTATTTTTGTATATTTTTAAAATATTAAAATGATATAAAATTGTATATTAAATAATATTTTTTTTAAAACTTAATTTATATGGAAAAAAGAATTCATCCCATCATATATATATATATGTATAATTTCTTCGTAACACTTACAACTCAGATCTTGGTCTTATAAGGAAAAAAATTGAAGATAATGAAAGAAAGTTAAATGTGTAAAGTGAAAATTAATTTCAAAATTTTTTAAAAATCAGCTTTAAAATATTTTTAAATTGTGAAAATTATCTTAATAAATGTGATTAATATAGATTGATAGGCATTTATAGTATAAATTTAATATTAATATTCATATATAATAATAAATTTTATAGTATAAATAATAATATTATTAATATTTTACAAACATAATAATAATAATAATAATAACAATTACAATAATAATTTTAAATAATGGTGGTGGTAGTGGTGGTAGTTAATGTCCACTCAGACCAAACATTGGTTTATCGGACCTAAAGAAACAAATTATTTAGTTTGATTTAAGATTTTATTCCTATGCTCAAAAGATTGGAGAGAAGCCTCTCGAGCTCACTATAATTTTGACATCGTAAAAGGCTATGTAGGCTAGTATTGCAACAAGATTATGAAACCGAGATATAATGTGGTTGTACACGGAGAACTCTAAGAGGAAGTGATTTTCATCCTCAATGTTCATATTCTCACAAAGATGGCAGATCCTTTCCATCCATGGTGTTTTAGGAACTGCCCAACGACCCATTTCATAATGAAGCTCATGAGAGTTCGTTCTAATCTTGGCTATATTAATTTTCTTCTTTGAGCTAGTTAAAACAGAGATATACTTTTGATCTTCTAGGGTGGGGTTGATGACCTCCTTATAATATATTAATTTTATTTTAGCTGCTAAATCTTTCTCACACCACATTTTTTCTCTAAACTTAGAAGTAAAAATATTTTTAATGTTATTAATGTTTTGCAATGCAACATTTCTCGTCAATCTCCTAATGGGTTAACTAGGCCCTAGCGTCTTTACACCAACCTCGTTTGAGCCTAAGGTGGTTTTGGCTGGATTAAAGCTAGCTTAGGAAGTCTATGGTCTCCTATGTTATTGAGTTTGTGCTTGTACAACAGAAGCCTAGTCATAGCTAGGCTCTCGATAGGGGAAAGACCCACTTCTATAAGGAGAATAGGGTAGGGTGTATTGTTTTTAATTTTGAGGTTATATGTTATAAAATGCTTCTGGATTTGCTAAATCTTTCTCCAGGATTCTCTAGAGATGTTGCAACCCAAAACCTCACATCCATATAAGATAACATGAGCGACTAAAGTTTTAAAGAGAAATGTCTTCCTATCCCACATTATGAGGTTTTTCGTTTTACAATTATTTTCAAGACCAAAATAGGCTTTCCACCCCCCATTAATCCTTTTCTCAATGCTATAGTTCCAGTTGAGATTGTGATCAATACCGATTCCTACGTACTTGTAAGAAGGCACTTCCTCCAAGTTATTATTGTCATACATAAAATTAGCATAAGTGTCCTTCTTGGCTTTGATAATCATAACTTTTGTTTTGTCAATGTTAACAGTCATACCCATGGTAGAGAAGAAATCTTTAAGAAGTCTAACCTGCTTATCAAGATCAGATGGGCACCTTGCGTGAATAACAATATCTTCAGCATAGAGAAGAAGGATGGTGACTACCCCAGCTAAAATCGTGCGAACACAGCCTATTTCCTCTAAACAACCTTCTAGCTTGTCAATCTAAGCGCCAAATAGGGTAGAGGATAGGGGGAAACCTTGTTTAACTCTAATATTACACTTAATGTCTTTCGACCACCCCTCATTGCTCTTTAACATGGAAATTACATTCTTGTATAACCTTATAGCGACAACTTTCTACTTGAAAGGAACCTTTAGCTCTTCTAATCTATTCCATAGGTTGTTTCTAGGAACCGTATCAAAAGCCTTTTTAAAGTCCACAAAGCAACTAAAGGGATTGGATTTATCATTGTGGCATTCCTCAACGATGATCTTAAGCGTAATGAGGTGTTCCATTGTTGAGTGTTTCCTTCTAAAACCTGCTTGGCCTTTAGCCCACCTACCTTTACTTTCAAGCCATATGATCAACCTCTTTTCCAAAATAATTGATCCAGGTTTGGGTGTGACGAAGGACCCTTCCAAGACCTTTTACTTTCGTGATGTGTTAAATTGCATTTTAAAAGAACATTAATGAATACATCTACATGTGGAAAAGAAGAGGAACATAACAATCATCAGCATGTGAAATAACAAGACGTTGATAACGGAGTTCATCCAAGAGCGACTACGTCTTCGGGCCCCAGTGTCAAGATGGTGTAGGCCACCGCATTAAGTGTGGTCAATAATGATGATGTACACAAGCAATGATGTCGCGATCATACAAGGAAAAATGTCCTCACACAAGAGTGGCTCTAAGATTTGTTTCACTACAGGAACTCTCAGTCAAACTCCTATCAGTATGACACAAAAGCATTCATCATGAGCATCCCAATAACATGGCATAAAAGGGATCTCAATGCAAAATATGCATGACGAAAGCAAGAGTATCCCAACAACATACAACAAGCAATCTCAAAACATAACATGATGAGTTATGACAACAAGTACACCACATAGAATATTTTGCATCAAATCAAGCAAGGAAACATGACAACATGTAATAAACAAGATCCTGCATCAACATCAATCAAGGATATGTGCAGCATAATGCATAAATAAGAAGTACATGGACATATCATATACCTCACAATCAAGGGCCATCTGAAGAAGTGGATGTCACATTGTTGAAACTGTTCAGGCCATCGATCTCATGGCATCGATTGTATGAAAATTACTACTCACACATGAATGTGGACATCTGCACTTCCACTTAGAAAAGTGGCAAGAATAAGAAATGAGAGAATGAAAAATCTGAGTGTACCATCATATTTGTGGCGTCGAGTAGTGTTGAATCGACTGTCCAAAATCCAAATTTTGAGAAGTTAAGATTTCTGGGGTCAAGGCATCTTTTAGATTCCCCTGGGATTCCTCCAAGATTCTGCTCCATTGGTGGACTAGAAATATGCAGCGTAGATGGCGAATCTAATATTGCCATTGTGATCCCCGTGGAAAACCATGAAAAACAAGTATAAACTTGACTATATTCCAACATGGAAAAGTTTTACCTCCGTGGGAAAATTTCAAGGCTCATGGTTTTGCTCCCTGCTTTTGTTGAATTCATGGATCCACATGCATTATGGAAATCGCCGAAAAATGCAAAACTTTGATGGAGAAACATATAGCATCATTGCGCTCGTGGCAAAGATAGGTGTAAAAACCATATAAAATTTGTCAATTTTTGACAAAGTGAAAATTTTGCCCTCCTGCAAAATTCATGGTTCCTGCATCAAAATATTAATTACATGTCTCGAAAAGCATGCCCACCTTTTACCTCGAAATTCGTGCCTTTGAGACTCTCCTCCTATCTCAAACTACCTACACTGGTAAACACATGATTTTATATAAAAATTTATTGGTGGAGTTAACAATGTGACGTTTAGGAGGATTGGTAAAAATGCTAGTTAATAGGGAGGAGTTTGCGTAGTCAAACCCCGCCTCCTCCATTTTATACAGCAAAATCATTTTTTTAAACAAGTTTCGAGTGGTTGGGCCCGCCACCGTACCCTCCACCGCAGGTTACACATATATATGGTTTCATATATTAATAATGTTTAAGCTTGGGTTCGCCCGCTTGGGGACCGGCCACGTGGGTCGGGTGGGTTCGACCCCTGTTGGTCCCGTATTAACTGTGTTGTTGGCGCTATAACGGATATGGTAGCATTCAAAATTGACGATCGATGCTTTAATATGGTCGTCATTGTATTAAGGTGTCGGGACAATGGGGTGTGGGTCGGGTCCACCGTCGGTGGCCTGCCCACCCCTTAATACAACAGTTTTTATTAACATATATGATTAGAGGGTTGGAGCAATGGGGTGTGGGCCAGGTCCACCGTCGGTGGCCCAACCACCATGTAATACAATGGTTTTAATTATATGGAGGGTTGGGGCGATTAGGCTGGTCGGGAGTTATGGCCTGTTGACCTTATAATAACAATTTTGTTATGAAATTTTGGGGTGGCGGGGGTGGTGGCTTGCCACCTCATAATAATTATTTTCTTTGATTTTTATAAAGAATAGATTTTTTTAAAATCTTAAGAAAATAAGGGTCATTGGGCAAATTAACGAGGCAACAATTTCGACCAATTTGAAGAGCTAGGTTTATGCCTCGAGGTTGGTCAAATTGTAGGACACTTAAACCTGGCCCACATCCCAACTTTGACCAGAACTTTGACTGGCCCGGTCTCCCTCATACGAGTTCGGTTTGACGAACCATCCACACCTCTGCGATTAGGACAACGAGATCTACGCTTTGGTCTTAGTTCGAGCATAATCCAAACACTTTGATTTCCGAGCATTCATAAGCCCTCTTTGTCCTGTGTGTCTCTTTGGAGCCACCTAGATCAATCCTCCCCACTGAGGCACTTTTGGTCCTCCAAAGGCATGAAAAATAATCTACAACTTTCTCTGTACCCTCTCTGCATCACAAGCGTCCTGAAAAGGTCTCGCTTCCATCTCCTTCACCTTTGTTCTTTGGAGCCTTAAGCAACGAGCTGACACCTGCTAACTCTGTGACCTGTAGTACATCGTTTCGCAAATTACATGCTTGAATTACATGACCAACTAATGACCCAAATGACCCACACTTTCCACGAGTTTATAACATATAATCGGTGGTCAAGTTTACAACAAGATGGACGTCATACCCCAGCTATGACAACAAGGCCAACATATCATTATTGCTTCAAAGAGTTATGGAAAACACATCATCACTGCAACACATGATTTACATACATCAGGCCAGACACTATTTTTTCGACAAGAGATGGAAACATAACATCACTTTCAGAGTGTAAAATACGACTCAACAGGACTAGAAATCATTGTTTTTGAACAAGTGATGGAAAACACATCATCACTTTTACACTTTAAAATGCAACAAATGATTTACAAAATAATGATCATGAAATGACAACATGTCTAGAAACCATTTTTCACTTATTAATGTGAATGGGTCACCTCCTTGAGGTGTTTTTCTTGTTGAACAACTACTTCACCTGGTTCACACATTGATGCTTTGTCTTTAAGGTGTTGCTCTGGATGGAGCCTCCAACAAGTGTCTCTTTGATGGCCATTCCTATCGCAATCACTGCAGTAGGTTTTCTTCCTCCATATCTGCTTAACCTGTTTCTTTTCATGTTGTTGAGAGGGTCTTTCACGCCTCATCCTTTTGAGTGATGCCATTCTTTTCCAACACTTACAAAATATATAGTTGCATAATCCACAAAAGGTGTATGTTTTATGATGCCATGTTTATGTTCATTATTATCAACATGATCACAATCAAAATGAACATTTGAATATTGAAAGTGTTGATACATTCCCTTACTGTTTCGGATGTCAGTATGGTGATGAGATCTTTCCTCGGCTCTCTTCCTGCAATGGAAACTTCCATGGGATGATGAGGAAGTGTTCCCATCATTCTCTTTCCTCAATGATTTCAATGATGTCTCGGACGACTCTGACACCTTCGAGCACTCTCCTTTAGCGTATCTCAAGCCTGCAAATCAAAGTTCATGCACAAACTCCAAAGGTTGAGTTATGCCTTGGTTATTAACACCAAGTTTTTCTTTCTCCTCGTGCCTCATCCTTGTAAGGAGCCTCATGTTTTTCCCTATAATTGGGATCTCCAAATCATCAATAGACATCATACTATGTGAAGACAAAATCGAAATGAAATCAACGTCTTTTACCTCCTCTTTCGATTTAGAAAGAATTGATGAGGGTTTCTCATCATCCGTATTTGGTGGTTCGCTAAAAGTCATCGCGCATTCCCCAACTTCCTTTCTGACATACCCAAGTCCTATTCGACACATTAATTCCTCTACTTTGATGGGGTTGACAATGCCTTGGCCATTAATGCCCAAGCCTTTTCCTTCATACCCCATTTTCTTCAACAGTTTGGAGCCAATCCCTATGGTATTATTTTTGAACACAATGAAATAATCATCAGGAAACATACATGAAGATGGAGAAATACTTTTTACCTCACATGGGTTACGCTGCAGCTTTTCCAAATCCTCATCCTTTACTTACAACTATCGTAGCAAACTTTATTTTTCCACCTTCTCTTCATGTATATGCATCTTCAATTCAGTGTTCTTTGTTTGAAAATTATGTTTGTTTTGCTTCAGTTCTTCCATGGCCTCTTCCGTGGCTCACAACTGAAGCTACAATTTCTCCTTTTCCTCTGTCTCTTTCTATAGTGTTTCATACATTATTTCCACTCTTTTGGAAATGTTGAGCATGGTCTCATACATCGCTTTTTCATCCTCGATCACTGCATGTTCCATTGTTCACGCTACATTTCACATGAACGCAAAGACCGCTCTGATACCACTTGATCGAGGTCTGGGTGTGACGAAGGACCCTTCCAATACCTTTTACTTTCACATTGTGTTAATTTTCATTTTAAAAGGACATTAATGAATACATCTACATGCAGAAAAGAAGAGGAACATAACAATCATCAACACATGAAATAACAAGACGTTGATAACAGAGTTCATCCAGGAGGGACTACGTCTTTGGGCCCTGGTGTCAAGATGGTGTAGGCTGATGCATTAAGTGTTGTCAATAATGATGATGTACACAAGCAATGATGTTGCGAACACACAAGGAAAAATTCCCTCACGCAGGAGTGGCTCTAAGAGTTGTTCCACTACAAAAACTCTCAGTCAAATTCCTATCAGTATGACAAAAAAAATGCATGATGAGCATCCCACCAACATGGCATAAAAGGGATCTCAATGCAAAACATGCATGATGACAACAAGAGTATCCCAACAACATAAAATAAGGGATCTCAAAACATAACATGATGAGTTATGACAACAAGTACACCACATAGAAGATTCCACATCAAATCAATAAAGGCATCATGACAACATGTAATAAACAAGATCTTGCATCAACATCAATCAAGGATCTGTACAACATAATGCATAAAGAAGAAGTGCATGGACACATCATATACCTCACAACCAAGGGCCATCTGAAGAAGTGGATATCACACTGTTGAACCTGTTCGAACCATCGATCTCACAACATCGATCGTATGAAAATGACTACTCGCACATGAATGTGGACACCTGCATTGGCACTTAGAAAAGTGGCGAGAAGAAGAAATGAGATAATGACAAATTTGAGTGTACCATTAGATTTGTGGTGTTGAGTAGTGCTAAATTGACTGTCCAAAATCTGAATTGTGAGGAGATGAAAATTTTGGGCTCAAGGAATCTTTTAGATTCCCCCAAGATTCCTCAAATATTCTGCTCCATGGGTGGACTAAAAATCTGCAACTCAGATGGTGAATCTAATCTTGCCATTGTGATCCTTGTGGAAAACCATGAAAAACAAGTATAAACTTGACTATATTCCGACATGGCAAAATTTTACCTCCTTGGGAAAATTTCAAGGCTCATGGTTTCGCTACCTGTGTTCGCTGAAATCATGGTTCCACGTGGATTCTAGAAATGGCTGAAAAATGCAGAACTATGATGGATAAACGAACAACGTCTTTGCACTCATGGCGACGAGAGGTGTAAAAACCATATAAAATTTGTCAATTTCTGACAAAGTGAAAATTTTGCCCTCTTGCAAAATTCATTGTTCCTGCATTAAAATATTAATTACTTTTCTCGAAAAGCATGCCCACCTTCTACCTCGATATTTGTGCCTTACAGTCTCACCTCCTGTCTCGAACTACTTGCACTGGTAAAAATCTAAGTTTATATAAAAATTTGCTAGCGGAGTTAACAATGTGATGGTTTAGGAGGATTGGTAAAAATGTTGGTTAATAGGGAGGAGGTCAGGCGGTCAGACCCCACGTCCTCCATTTTATATAGCAAAATCATTTTTCTAAACCAGTTTTGGGTGGCTGGGCCTGCCTTGGGCACCCGCCCCCGTACCCTCCACCGCAGGTTACACATATATATGGTCACATATATTAATAGCGTTTAAGTTTGGGGCCGCGCCCTTGGGGGTCGGCCACGTGGGTTGGGCAGGTTCAACCCGCGCCGGTCCCATATTAACTATTCTATTGGCGCTGTAATGGATATGGCGACATTTCAAAATCGATGATTGACGCCTTCAAAATCGACGATCGGCACTTTAATATGGGCGTCATTGTATTAAGGGGTTGGGGCGATGGAGTGTGGGTTGTGTCCACCGCTGGTGGACCGCCCACCCCTTAATACAACAGTTTTTATTAACATATATGGTTGGAGGGTTGGGGCAATGGGGTGTGGGCCAGGTCCACTACCGGTGGCCCACCCACCTCGTAATATAGTGGTTTTCATTATATGGAGGGTTGGGGCGATTAGGTCGGTGGGGAGTTATGGCCCATCGGCCTTATAAAAACAATTTTGTTATGAAATTTTGGGGTAGCAGGGATAATGGCCTGCCACCTCATAATAATTATTTTCTTTGATTTTTATAAAGAATAGGTGTTTTTAAAATCTTTAGAAATAAGGGTCATTGGGCAAATTAACGAGGCAACAATTTCGATCGATTTTGGGAGCTAGATTTATGCCTTGGGGTCGGTCAAATTGTAGGACACTTAAACTTGGCCCATAGCCCAACTTTGACCAGAACTTTTACTAGACCGTTCTCCCTCATAAGAGCTCATTTTGACGAACCGTTCACACCTCCGCGATCAGGACAACAAGATCTACGCTTTTGTATTCGTTCAAGAATAATCCAAACACTTTGATTTTTTAGCGTTCATAAGCCCTCTTTGTCCTGTGTGTCTCTCTAGAGCCACATGGATCAATAATACTATGTAACTTGGCTAAGAGAGGGTTGATCATAATTTCCCAATAATTAGAGGGGTTATTTGTAACCCCACTTTTAAAAATAGGGATAATGAGGCTTCGAGTCCATGGTTTAGGGAACCCTTGCTTGACCACTTGATTGAAAAGCTTGTGGATGTGGGGGATGAGGTCAGGACCTCCAATTTTTTAGAGTTCCACTTGGTAACCTTAAATGTCCTTAGTTTTCCCATTTTCCAGGCATTTAACCCCAAAATCAATGTCTTCTAATGAGAAAACTTCTTTCGTTGTGAGCAGGGTTTCAAACTTATCCATGACATTTGGAGATTCATAATGATTTTTAAGATAGGAATTTGAGCCATGTAAAGCAATTTTATTATTATCTTTAGTTTCCTAGTTAGATTCTACCACTAGAATTTCTTAGGAGATAATATTATTGATATTATCAATAATATGATAAATCCAACAAATTATTGATATTATAGCCCTAAAGAATTATAAGCCCAATGGAATCATAATAAACCTAAGCGATTATTATTATAAATAAAAGCGATTAATATTGAAAAAATTAAGGAATCAATAAAACCAAAGGATTAATATGTTGAACCCAATGCATTAATAACCCCAAGAGATTATTAATATTTTAAACATAAGGGTTTAATATTAAAAACCCAATCAATTAATAAACCCAAGGGACTAATATTATAAACCCAAGGCGTTAATAACTCCAGGGAATTATTAGCATTATAAATAAATGAGATCAATATTATAAACCCAAGAGATTAATAAACCCAAGCAATGAATATTTTAAATCCAAGGGATTATTAATATTAATGGCATAGTCTAACTTATAGATGAAATGACCTTTTTCACGAAACGATGAATATTATAAACACAAGGGATTATTAATATTTGATGTAGGAGCATCTAGACTTAGCCAACAATGTGATGGTTTGTTCACATGTTGTGGCTAAATGAGTCGAATTTCACTAACCTGAGTGGTCAAAAGTCAGTTTCAATAGAGAGAGTTGGATCTCTCGAAAATGATCTTTACTTCATTTTTGTAATAATTAGAAAATTGTCTTATTTTAGACTAAGGGATAAGTTCTTAGCATAGGTGTGCAATAGAGATTAAAAATAGAGATTTGATTGTTAGATTGATTAAAATAGAGATCGATTTGTTAGTACAATTAGAATAGGATTTGACTCATAAAAGAGAGGAAAATGTAATGGAAAGGGATTAGCTGAGATGATTGAGAATTGAGTGAGAGCTGAGAGCTGAGTGATAGATAGGGTTTTGAGATTGAGACAGAGGTCAAATAAATTGTTGTAATTGATCCAAGAGGGCCAAGACTCTATAACTACTATTATATTGAATAAATTGATTTAGTGTGCAACTGTGTGTTAATCCTGGTGAAGACTCTCGTTTACCTCTGTGTATCTGCGTTCTGAAACATAACTGGGTATTTTCCCTATTTTCACACTTTAATTGTAAATCTCAGCGTTTATGTGTTAATCATGGGCATTTAGTGTTAATGACGGAAGAAGAATTGGTGGAGGAATAGATATGGATCGTCAAATAGATATATCTATTAGATCGACGGTGATTAGCGACTGCAGGGGTAGGAGAGTATGGATTTTCTTGATCGTGGCTGAAGTCCCGCCCTCGCTTCTAGCTGTTTATCTCATATTCAACCTCTTAGATCATAGTCAACTGCGAGAGTTAAGGCTGTTTTAAATCGTGTGCTAGTTGAAGTCCCACAACCTGTAGATTTGATGGCCTCTTATATCCAATAGATATCGGGTCATAAAGTTAACGAACTTTAACTTCAAAATCGGTATCGAACATTTATAGATCAAGTATTTATATTCCTTATTGGCTTTGTAAAGGCAATTAAACATTGCGCAAATAGCTAGTCCGATATCACTATTAACCATTGGATCAAGTGCGTTTTGATCAATGGTGGAGGATCAGCCAATTGTTTTGTTAATCGGGGTGAGTGATGACCGTTAGATCTGGAGAGAGGAGATCAACGACATAGAGTGAAGCGCCTGTTTAGAAAGTGAAAGTCAACATGGGACCGACGTGTTTAGGGGAACATGGGACCCTCAAGATAAAGTAAGCCATGTACAGAATCTGCTTGAACACATCTGATTGGTTATAAAGTAACTAATAGTCTACTTTTAAGACTACCACCTTATTTTGATCAACCTCCTGTGTCATTTTAGTATCGGAGCACAAATATTGAGTTGACTGCAGTAAACATGCCACCGAAGAGGGGAGCTGGCATAGGTTGAGGAAGACTTGAAGCAAATGCAGTTCTGCTGGAGGAGATCTAGAGTCTGCGTACAAGGATGGCCACAATGGAGATTGCTCAAAGAAGAACACCTGATGAAGGAGTTGCCAGTGCTGCATAAGAATCTTTTGAGGAAGAAGAAGAGGAGGAAAATGAAACTACCAAAGTTATCAAGATGTTGGCTAAAGTAGGTGGAAAACCAAAGGTGGAAATTCCTGTGTATGAAGGGAGTCTCAATATAGAAGAGCCAATGGATTGGATGATTTCATTGGACAAATATTTTGACTATGAAGAGGTTGATGACAAAAAGAAGGTGAAATTTGCCTTTACCAGATTGAAGGGTCATGCAGCTATTTGATGGGATGAACTACAAACATCCAAAAGAAGAAAAGGAAATTCCAAGATCAAGCAATGGGACAAAATGGTGAGTAAAATGAAAGCTAAATTTATGCCAAAAGATTATCAGTTATATCTTTTCAAATAGTTACAAAATTTAAGGCAAAAAGGAATGTCTATTAAAGAATATACATAAGAGTTTTATATATTGAGTATTAGAGCAGGACATGCAGAGGATGACATGGAGAAGGTAGCCAGATATATCAATGGCTTAAGATATGACATATAGGATGATATCAGCTTGTTGAGTCCAAAGACCATTGAAGATGCCTATCAAGCAGTTTTGAAGCCAAAAGAGAAGATGTTGAGAAAACAAAATCAGTGGAATAGAGGGAAACGTTCAATAAGAGGTAGAGGAACTACCAAACCAAGGTTTCAACAACATTAGAATGAAGTAGGAAGTTCAAGTAGTCGACCACCACAGAGGGGATATTTTAATAGAGGAAGGTTTTCACCCAAAGGAAGAGGTCGAGGAAGAGATATTCAATGTTACACATGTGAAGAATGGGGACATGGATCATGGGACTGTCCTCATAATAGAACAACAAGTCATAGGAATGTGAATGTGGCTGAGGCAAAGAAAGAAACACCTCAAATTATAGAAAAGGGAGAATCCCATGAAGTAGGAGAATCCTTGTTGTTGAAAAGGGTATTTCTTAAGGCAGAGAAAGAGACTGGAGAGCTAGCTCAGAGGAAGTGTTTATTCAGAACTACATGCAAATCCAAAGGTAAATTTTGTAACGTGATAATTGATAGTGGAAGCATTGATAACCTTGCTTCTACAGAGATGGTCGACAAGCTAGGATTAGTGAAGACAATACACCTAATCCTTACAAAGTGTCATGGTTGCAGAAAGCACATCAGATTTTTGTGGCAAAAACATGCAAGGTAGAGATACAGATTGGTAGTTATAAAGATGTGATATTGTGTGATGTAATGCCAATGGATTTATGCCATGTATTGTTGGGAAGACCTTGACAGTTTGATTGGAAATCTATTCATGATGGGAGGAAAAATACTTATACTCTAGAGAAGGATGGAAATAAACATACAATGTTGTCATTGAAGGATGAAGCTTACAAAGGAGAACATGGAAATAGTGTTATGCTGATGAGTGGAAAGGAGTGGTTGCAAGAGGGTGGACAAGGTGAAAAAATGAATTTTTTTGTCATAGGGAGACCTAAGGTAATTTTGACTTCCACAAACTTATATGATTTACCTAAAGAAGTCAAAACTCTGTTGAATGATTTTGCTGATATTATTGTGGATGAGTTGCCAAACACATTGCCACCAAACAAGAGAATTAGTCATCATATTGATCTAATACTAGTAGCAAGTTTTTCAAACAAAGCAACATACAGATTAACTCCTCAAGAGAATGCAGAAGTTGGAAAACAAGTGCAAGAACTGATGGATAAGGGACTAATCAGAGAGAGTCTTAGTCCATGTGCTGTACCAACTGTACTCAATCCAAAGAAAGTTGGTGAATGGAATATGTGTACATATTCTAGAGCCATAAACAAGATCACTATCAAGTATAGGTTTCTTTTACCATGCATGGATGATTTTATGGATTGTTTGAGTGGGTCAAAGTATTTCACTAAAATAGATCGGAAGAGTGGATATCATCAAATAAGAATTAGAGAAGAAGATGAATGGAAGAATGCATTTAAAACAAACAGTGGGTTGTATGAGTGGTTAGTGATGCCTTTTGGACTCACTAATGCACCTAACACGTTCATGAGATTGATGAATGAAGTCTTGAAGGAATATGCAAGCAATTTTGTTATTGTTTATCTTGATGATATTCTAGTTTTTAGTAGAAGTAAAGAAGAACATCTAGAGCATCTTAAATTGGTTTTAAGAACTCTGCATAAAGAGAAACTAGTGATAAATCTGAAGAAATGTAGTTTCATGAAAGAAGAATTAATTTACTTGGGATTTCTAGTTTCTAAAGAAGGGTTGAAAATGGATCCAGAGAAAGTCCAAGCAATTTGGAACTGGCCTAGTCCAAGGAATATATTTGAGTGGAAAGAAGCAGCAGACATGAATTTTAAGTTGTTGAAGAGGAAAATCACAGAGAAACGAGTTTTAGCTTTACCTGATTTTGAAAAAGTATTTCAAGTTGAAACAAATGCTAGTGGAGTTGCAATTGGAGCAGTTTTGAGTCAGGAACAGAGACCAATAGCATACTTTAGTGAGAGATTAAATGAAGCTAAGAAGAAGTATTCTTCTTATGATAAATAATTTTATGCTATTGTACATGCCTTAAAAAAATGGAGACATTATTTGCTACCAAAGGAGTTTATATTGTATTTTATCAATCATGCATTACGATTCATAAACAACCAACCAAAATTGAACCAAAAACATGCCAAGTGGGAAGATTTTTTGTAGAGCTTTACTTTTGTGATAAAACATAGAAGTGGTAAGTTGAACAAATTTGTTGATGCTTTAAGCAGGGTAAATTTCGTTGTGGAAGAATTAAAATTTGGTGCTGTAGGATTTGAAGAAATGGTTGAAATGTATAAAGATGATGCACATTTCAAAGATATTTATACAGCAATACAACATCCAATAGTTCATAACAGAAGTCAATGGTTAGATTATCTTATCCAAGGAACTTTATTGTTTAAAGACAACAGGTTGTGCATTCCCAAATGTTCTATGAGGGAAAACATAATAAAGGAGAAACACAGTGGAGGATTATCTGGTCACTTTAGACAAGACAAAACCTTTGCTCAGGTAAATTGTTTTTACTATTGGCCAAAGATGCAGATTGATGTTAAGAGATTTGTTGAGAAGTGCAGGATATTTCAGCATGCTAAAGGGAGAAGCCAAAATACAGGATTGTACTAGCCATTGCCAATACCAGACCGACCATGGGATGCAGTTGGCATGGATTTTGTTTTGGGTTTACCTATAACTCAAAGGGGGAATGATTCCATTTATGTTGTGGTAGATAGATTTTCCAAGATGGAGCATTTCATTGCATGTAACAAGACTAGTGATGCAATACATATTGCTAATCTATTTTTTCAGAAATTGTAAGATTACATGGATTGTCTATAAGTATTGTGTTTGATAGAGATACAAAGTTTGTAGGGCATTTCTGGAGAACTCTGGAAGAAACTAGGTGCAAATTGTTAGTGTCAATCTTTGCAGCCTTCCACCAATGATACAATATGCTCTTATAAAGTGGTCTTGAGGTGTCAAAGTCAAATTTTTGTCATTTCATTGAGTCTTCAAGTAAAATTTGGTCACTAGGTATTAGGTCTATGATTATTTTCACTCCTTCCAAAGTTTTCCAAGTATTGGTCCATGTCACCATTTGGCTGAGTGTACTAGCATTCAAAGAGTTGTCATCATTATTTCAAGTTCCAATGGGTCATTTTACACCTTGTTTGTGCTTCATTTGTGCTTAGGTAAGGCTCATTTCCCTCTCCTAGTGTTTTGAAGGTCATTTTTCTTGGATGGTCAAATTATCAACAAAACTTGTATCCTGATGCTCATACGCCTTCCCAATTCTTCAATATACCTTCTTAAACACTTCCCATAATTGAAATCCCTCAAATTCATCATTTTCCCACAAACCCTAACCTATTGCTATAATTTGACACTTTTATAGGTTAGACCTATGTTTTTCCCTTTTGGACCCCTTCCCCTCACTCAATCCTTGAAATTCAAATTTCCTTTACTTCCAAAAATTTTCTCAAGAATTTAGAATCCCCTCATCCCCTTCATTTCTCTTCATTTCTACAAATCCCCTGTTCCACACATCGGGATAGGTTTTATTCAAATGATGTTTCTGAGAAACAAAAGATGAATTTTACAAAAGTGAGAGAGGTTGGTGTCTATAATAAACCAAAGAAAAACCTCCTTCAGTGTTTACACAGGTCTCATGGTCTGGGATAAATGTCCAAAACATCATTTGCCTCAGGAGAGTTGACGCACTTCTGAAATGACCTTGGGAAAAGAAAATTTTCTCCTAGATGGAATCTCCGGAAGACTTGCTTGATGAGTCAAATGATAACTAGACACAGAGATATTTCCAATGAGCTATCATGAGCTCAATTTGGAGTTGAGGACCACCTCCAAAAGTTGACTGCAATAGCACTCTACATTTTGGTAACCTCATTCTACACATTTTGACCAGTCTTGGGATATTGAGAGTTTGACAGGGAAAATTAGCTCCAAATTGAAAAATTCAAGATGCTATGGAAATTAGAGAAGAAGAAATTTCCAACAAGCTATCATGAACTCAATTTCAAGATAAGGAAGGCAATAAAATGTCAAATTCAAGTGGCGTTGCACATTTAGGAGGTGGCATTGCATGTACATGCTGAGCTCTTCGCGTTGAGCAATTTCACTAGTGTAAAATTACACTGTGCTACGCATTCAAGAGGGCACTGCGCACTTGTAGTAGGCACTACACATTGAGCCAGCAAGGGCCAAAAAGTATCCTACTACCTAAAGACATAAAAAAATTTCCCTCTCTTCCTTCATACAAAAAAGTTTGCCTCCCATACTACATTGTTGGTTTGCAATCAAACTTTTAAACATAATTCCCCATGGCAAATGTGAAACCCTAAATTCTCCCTTAGTTATGCCTAAACCCTAAATTCTCCCTTGTTTATTCCTAAACCCTAAACCCCAATTATTCATCCTATCACCTATCACTAAAACTCTAAACTATTTTCTTATATCATTCCATAACATCCACATTCCTTTATCCCTCTTCCCAAAGAGAAATATCTCAAACAAACCAAGCCCTCCCTCTCATTTTTATGACTCATACCCTCCCCTTAATTTTCTATGCTCACCAAACACCTCACAAGGTCATCTCCCATTCCCTTGTTCTTAATCTCTCTTTCTCACTTCCTTCATCCCTTTTCTACGAGTGCATAGCCTCAAAATTTGCAAACATGGACAGAGAAGATAGAGACTATGAGTAGGAGGAAAACACCGACAGTGACAATTCAGCAGATAGAAATAGGCATCAGAGAAAACCACACAAGGGAGGTAGAATTATCAAGGAAGAGCCATCAGACCTCAGAGAATTGTAGGCCTCTCACTTAGCTGTCACTTCTTTCAGACATCTGGGTGCTATGAGTTATGTGAGCAAGTAGAGAGAATTCAACACAATCCTGAGCTCACCAAATTTTTTTTAGCCAATCTCCAGGACAACAAGGTGACTCTTACTGGGGTGACACTCATAGTCTCACCCTCCATCATTGCAGATGCAACTAGGATTCCAAATGTAGGGAAGAAGTGTTACAAGGCACAAGACCAGGATGAACACTATTATGAGCCTTATATCAAACCCAGGTACAAAAATGAGGCAAAAAACGTTTTTCCTTTCAGATTCCTTGAAGACAGGTATGCTCCCATGATGAAAAGCATCATGAAACATTTCACTTGTGAGGGAATATTTTCCAGACTATACACCTATTAGATCAGACTTCTCATGCATTTTACCAAGGTGAGGATGTTAAACATCCCTTATTTCTTGTTCAGGAATATTGAGAAGATGACCCACTTTGTGCAGAAGAAGCAATACCCTCAGCAGATGAGTAGTCTTTATCATTATTCCCTAATCAAGATGATTGTGCTTCATCATCTTAGCCTCCTCAACATCTCTTGGGAGACATTTATTGCTCATGACATATTCATGGGTCCACAAATTCCTCCACCAATGTCTCAAGAATCAGGAGGACCTTCTAGCAGTACTCAGGTGAAGACAGTTGAGAAAGCTAAAGAGACTAGAGCTACTAAGGTGCCCGAGACCTGAATGACATACCAGAGGGGCACAAGGATATTGTTTGCAACTGATAGGCAAGTGTTTTCTCCACAGGATGTGGAAGGGACCTTGCCTTCTTCATCAACTCATAGGCCAATGCTTGCTCCACAGGGTGTGGAAGGGGATTTTCCTTCTTCATTAACACAACAGGAACAAGTGCAACAGATGCACAAAGGGAAATAAAAAGTGCAAGTGGAAGATTTTTATGATGAGGAAGAGAGAGAATTTTATTTGATAGAGCATGATGAGTCAGCATGGAAACAATTGACTTAGAGGCTCAAGATGAAGAAACAACAAAGGACATCATCATACAGGAAAAAGAGGCTCAATTCCAAGCGTTGAAGGATAATTTGGAGAGATCCACATATTTCATCACATACCTGGAACAAGAAAAACAAACATCTGAGTGACAATCAAGTCCTCATGGAGCTGGAACTTCTCAAGATAAAATGACAAGGTGACAAGGGTAAATCAACTATGCAAGAGGAAGAGGTAGCTTTCACTTTGACTCCCATTGAGAAGGAAATCTAGGGTGATAGAGAGATTTGGCTTGAAAGAGTCAATTTGCACTTGGAGAAGCTGTTGCAGAAGGAAAATAGAGACAACTAGATCATCAGGCATATGGCCTACAATTACAGGACCCAGAACAAAATTTGCAACATGAGGGTCAAATAGATGAAAGCTAGGCTAAGGCAGGCTCTAAAGGTCAAAAAAGAGGAGGATAGGCTTAGGTTTCTTGCTGAAGTTTCCTTGTCTCATCAAGATACTTGATGATGGTGCTACTCACCAATTTTGGTCAAGCTTGGAGGATATTTTGTTTTTTGCAAATTTTGAAAATTTTACACACAGAAAAACTGACTCTTTGCTAGCGGCACCCAATGGAAAAATGGCTTGCATTTTTGGATTCAGAGTGATGAGTACATGCACCCTATGGGTTTTATAAGATTTTGGGGCAGAACTGGTCCACCAAAAAGTCAAAAAACACCCTAAAAATGACATTTCTGCCACTTTTTGGACACAAAGAAGCAGTCTTGGGAAAATCAACTTTTGAGGGGTCAAATGAGCTTCAAATGAAGAAATTCTGGATATTTTGGAAATTATACTTGAATAAATTTCCAATGAGCTATCATGAGCTCAATTTAGATGCTGGCAAGGCCTCCAAAAGGGACCTGGAAGTGGTGTTGCACATTGGGCTAGTGGCGCTACGCGTAGGACAAATTTTGCACAAGATGGCCATTTTTCTAAGATTTGACTGCGATCTTGGATTTTCTCTCATGGAGGATGTTTTACTAATGTAAATGGTGACTTGTCTTGTAAATATGGTGGATAATTAGTAGCAGCGGGTAGATTCACTAGATTAAAAGTCATTTTGAGCACTAATGAATTAGTTTCCTCACTTTTAGAGGCAAGTTGTAAGGATGCCTAGATTGCAATTTCTTGTTCAGTGTTGGTTAGATTAGCTCCTCATCTTAGGGATTCGACCCCTGAGGATGTGAGGAGTTTTAATTCATGTCTATATCTTCTTATTCTTTCTCATTGTAAAGGGTTGGACTCAGTTGGATGCTTATGCTTTGAGTGGACATCATTTTTTATCAGTTTTAGTAGGAGATTAATGAAAAATTGCAACTATTTATTTGGGATCCATGTGGTATGATGTTTAGTTTAGTTTTATTTTTTTGATATGTTAGAATGTATTGTTGACTCTATTTCATCATTTCATTTCTTCTAAGTGAATGTTTTCAAGTTGATAGGCATAACCCATGGTATTTATGCTCTGCTTTGGGAGAATATTCATAGTTTATGTTTTCTTCAGTTTAGGAATGATCCACATTGATCACATGCTCTTCCTAGCTTCTCACTGGTCTTGAATCACCTCACCCATCAAAACCCTAAAGTGTTGAGCCTTGTGCGTACCTTGCCCCATCGAACACCCTGCAATTTTGACCTAATTTCCTTGCCATAACTGTTTAGCTCCTCTTGATCCAACAAAACTATTCAAAATAAAATCAAACCTTGTGCTACTATACCTAGCCTAATATCATTTTCTTGATTCAGTCATTTTGGCTAAGATCCTTACAAAGAGAGCCCTCTCCTAGCCTAGTAGGGCTAGCTACTTGGCTAAGCATGGTTTGTGGTTACCCTGGCATTGCCTTCCTTTAGCCTGAGGTTCAATCCAGGTGATAACATAGTGGCGACCATACTGAGGAATGAGCTAAATGTTTCGTATTCCCTGGGAAATATCATCAGAATTTAGATCTATATTTGATTGTTTATGGTGGAAAATGATCAGACACAGGAAGGCTAAAACCATTCACCTGGCGACTCCAAATCAATTTCAAGATCAAATCCTGAAGGATGAACCCAACTAGCAGAAACATGGAAGGAAAATATGGAAAGATCAGGTATTCAAGTTGGAATTTTATCCAAGACATTATGTTCTTTGTTATAAATTATTTTTTCTCTTTTCTCGAGAATGTCAAGAAGGTTTTACAAAGTATATTATATTTGAGAAAATATCATAGACCTGCATGTGATTCCTTCCCTTTGAAGATTGCGAATACAAAATGTTTGCATGCCTTTGATATTTATCAAGACCCTTCTTTTGAATCTTATGATGACCATCTTCAAACTCATGAGCCTCAAGAGATCAAGAATAATTCTACAACTTTTGTATATACTCCTATACCTTGTAAAATTCCAGATAGATACAAGCCTCTGATTTTACCTCCTATATCCCATGCTTTCCCTAAAAATAATTACCTATATCTAATAAGATTTGATGGTGAATGTAAAAACATCACTGCTGAGAGACATGTACTAAATTTTGAGTCTTTTCTTGACATTTTTGAAGTTGATGAAGAGTATGTAAGTACTAGGCTTTTTGCTCTTTCTTTGCAAGGCAAAGTCAAGAGTTGGTTCAAAACCCTACCTGATGCGAGCATCTCAGATTTCTAGCAGTTTGTCAAAGTTTTCCTCGAAAAGTGGGTGATCAGACAGGACCCTTTCTTGATTCTAGAAGAGTATAACCAGCTAAAAAGACTACCTGGGGAGACAGTACAATAGTTTTCTTCCAGGTTTAACCAAGTCTATTTTTCGATGCCTACTAATATAAGGCCTCCTCATGGATCCGCTCTCTTGCACTACCTGAATGCCTTTGATCTAGAAATGGAGCTCCATCTGAGAGAAATGAACCTTGCAATACTTGTTGAAGAGATGCAAAATAGTGCAGTAGATGTAGAGGCTAATTTGCTGATCAAAAGGTCAAATTTGAAGGAAGAAGAAATGAAGAACATAGATCCAAAGAAATCGACATCTTTAGAGGCAAAGCTCGACATTTTGGTAAGTGCAGAAGAGATGATGCAAAATATCACCACAAGGAAGGAGTATGATGTTCAAGACCATGGCTTGTTGATTGAAGAAAAACAAGTGGTTAAACCAAAACATTTTCTTTCTTATCCCAGTTGTCATAGATCTGATAATGAATGCTTTATAGATCATCTTGGAGAAGAGAGATCTGTTGATATTACATGTATGCTTGATCATGTGTTTTATATTGATGATTTGCCTAAGTTTGATTAGTATGATGATGATTATGTTCTCCAAACAGAAGCTAATATTGCAGACAAATCAATAGTTGGTTTATGGAAGGAGGAAGTTCACTTTCAGCAGCTCGAATATAGTGATCAACTGATGCATATCAGCTATGGAAGTGAGGAGGAAAGTACAAAATTTTTTGAAGTAAGTGAAGGATATTTGCCTTTTTGTTTTACTTCATTTCAGTTCATCAGAGAAAACTTTCATGCAATCAGAAATCAATTATTGATAAGTTTTGATCTTGACCATCTAAAGGGCAATGAAATCCTTGTTCAAGAGTTCTCATATTTATATTTGTAGCCCCCGAATGCCATTGAATGTTAGGTTTCAAATGAAGACTTGGAAGCTGGAACATATGATCAAATGATGCAAGATGATTTTGTACCATTATGTTTTGAATCATTTCAGTTTTTGAAGGGAAATTTGCATAGTATATCTTTAATAAAGGATGAGCAGCCTGTAGAAAATCATGCAATCTCATTGGAACTAATAAAAAATGTGTTGCAAAAATATTTTCAAGTTTTTCATGATCCAATAGCTAATGTGTTGGATGATATCTGCAGTCAAAGTCATTCTCCATTAGCTAACTGTGATCTTCAAAAAAGTATTGATACAAACTTGATCTGGTAGTCAGTTTCTTTGTCATTTTCAGCAGGAGTCTCATCACAAAGCTTAAATGAAAGTATGCATTCATGGTATGAGGAGAAGAAAAGTAATCCATTGGATGAGCTAAGTCCTAGCACACATGAATTTGAAGATCCTTATGCAGTATTTTTGGAGTCAGATGGAGAATCCATATTATTCAATCTAGGAAAATTTGGATCTGTTTACAAGTTTCCGTGGGAGTTGCATTTCAGTAGTTCTCTCTTGTTTCTCATAAGCAAGCACTTGTGGAGAATTCAAACGGCAACCAAAATGATTACATTGTTGCATTGGTTGTTCCATTTCACTTGATCACGTGAGGAATGGATCACTTAGAGTAGGTTGTGATTAATAAGGTCACAAAAGTGAGCATGGTTCAGCTAGTTTCAGAGTCAGTTTCTGTTGTCAAGTCGTCGGTTTTTAGTCATGCATTTCAGTTTGAGTTTTTGATCGTATAGGCTCACATGGTTAGGCACTTGGTCTACAGTGTTCTTGACACCTCAAAGGAGCTGCCATCCCCAATAAGGCCATTGTTAGTGTCAGTATTTTCAGCCTTCCACCAGTGATCAAATATGCTGTTATAAAGTGGTCTTGCGGTGTCAAATTCAAATTTTTGTCGTTTCAGTGAGTCTTCAAGTAACATTTTGTCACTAGGTATTAGGTCTAGGATTGTTTTCACTCCTTCCAAAGTTTTCCAAGTATTGGTCCATGTCACCATTTGGCTGAGCGTACCAGCATTCAAAGAGTTGTCATCATTATTACTGGTTCCAATGGGTCATTTTACACCTTGTTTGTGCTTCAGTTGTGCTTAGGTAAGGTTCATTTCCCTCCCCTAGGGTTTTGAAGGTAATTTTTCTTGGATGGTAAAATCCTCAACAAAACTTGTATCCTGGTGCTCATACACCTTGCCCTATCTTTAATATACCTTCTTAAACACTTCCCATCATTGATATCCCTCAAATTCTTCATTTTCCCACAAACGCTAGCCTATTGCTATAATTTGACACTTTTCTAGGTTAGGCCTATGTTTTTCCCTTTTGGACCCCTTCCACTCACTCAATCCTTGAAATTACACTTTCCCATACTTCTTAACATCCCTCCCTACTTCCCAAAATTTTCTCAAGAATTTAGAAGCCCCTCGCCTCCTTCATTTCCCTTCATTTCTACGAATCCCCTGTTCCACACATTGGGATAGGTTTTATTCAAATGATGTTTCTGAGAAAGAAAAGATGAATTTGAAAAAAGTGATAGAGTTTGTTTTCTATAATGGACCAAAGAAGAAAAACCTTCTTCATTTTTTACACAGGTCTCATGGTTTGGGATAAATGTCCAAAACATCATTTGCCTCAGGAGAGTTGATGCACTTCTGAAATGACCTTGGGAAAAGAACTTTTTCTCCTAGATGGAATATCTACAAGAATTCCTTGATGATTCAAATGATAAATAGACACACAATATTTCCAATGAGCTATAATGAGCTCAATTTGGAGTTGAGGAAGACCTCCAAAAGTTGACTGCAACAACACTCTACATTTTGGCAGCCTCATTATGCACATTTTGACCAATCTTGGGATATTGAGATTTTGACAAGAAAAAATACTCCAAATTGAAAAATTCAAGATATTATAGAAATTAGACAGGAATAGCTTTCCAATGAGCTATCATGGGCTCAATTTGGACATCGAGAAGGCTGTCAAAAGTTGGCTTGAATTGGTGCTGCGAGTAAAAGCTAAGTGCTACATGTTGAGGGATTTCGCTAGTGTAAAATAACACTGCATTGCGCATTCAGGAGGGCATTGTGCGCCTGTAATAGGCACTATGCATTGAATCAACAAGGGCCAAATTGTCTCCTGCTACCTAAAAACATAAAAAATTTCGCTCTCTTCCTTCATACAAGTAAGTTTTCCTCCTATACTACATTGTTGCTTTGCAATCAAACTTTTAAACATAATTCCCCATGGAAAATGTGAAACCCTAAATTCTCCCATGGTTATGCCTAAACCCTAAATTCTCCCTTGGTTATGCCTAAACCCTAAACCCCAATTATTCCTCCTAGCACCTATCACTAAAAATCTAAACTCTTTCCCTATCTCATTACATAACATCCACATCCCTTTATCCCTCTTCCCAAACAACAATATCTCAAAAAAACCAACCCCTCACTCTCATTTTTATGACTCATACCCTCGTCATCATTTTCTAAGCTCACCAAACACCTCACAAGGTCATCTCTCATTCCTAATATTTCTTGCTCACTTCCTTCATCCCTTTTCTAGGAGTGCATAGCCCCAAAATTTGCAAACATGGACAGAGAAGTCAGAGACTATGAGGAGGAGGAAAACACCAGTAGTGACAGTTTAGCAGATAAACCTAGGCATCAGAGAAAACCACATAAGGAATTTAGAATTATCAAGGAAGAGACATCAAACCTCAGAGAATTGCAGGCCTCTCAGTTCACTGTCACTTGTTTCAGACATCTTTGGTGCTATGAGATCTGTGAGTAGGTAGAGAGAGTTCAACTCCACCCTGAGCTCACCAGGTTTTTTGTAACCAATCTCGGGACAACAAGGTGAATCTTTCTGGGGTGACATTCACAGTCTCACCCTCCATCATTGCAAATGCATCCAGGATTCCAAAATAGGGGAGAAGTAGTACAAGGCATAGGACCTGGATGAACACTATTATGAGCCTTATATCAAACCCAGGTACATAAATTAGGCAAAAAGGCTTCTTCCTTTCAGATTCCTTGAAGACAAGTATGCTCCCATGATGAAAATCATCATGAAATATTTCACTTGTGAGGGAAGATTTTCTATATTATACACCTATCACTTCAGGCTTCTCATGCATTTTACCAGGGTGAGGATGTTAAACATCCCTTATTTCTTGTTCAAGAATATTGAGAATATGGCCCACTTTGTGTAGAAGAATCCATACCCTTAGCAGATCAGTAGTATTTATCATTATTCCATGATCAAGATGATTGTGCTTCATCATCTTAGCCTCCTCAACATCTCTTGGGAGACATTTAATGCTCATGACATCTTCAGGGGTCCTCAAATTCCTCCACCAGTGTCTCAAGAATTGGGAGGACCTTCTAGCAGTACTCAAGTGAAGACATATGAGAAAGCCAAAGAGACTAGAGCTACTAAGGTGCCCGGGACCTACATGACATACCAGAGGGGCACAAGAAGATTGTTTGCAGCTGATAGGCAAGTATTTGCTCCACGGGATGTGGAAGGTACCTTGCCTTCTTCATCAACTCATAGGCCAATGCTTGCTCCATAGTGTGGGGGAGGGGCTTTACCTTCTTCTTCAACACAGGAGGAATAGGTGCAGTACCTGCACAAAGGGAAACAATTGACTTAGAGGCTCAGGATGAAGAAACAATAAAGGACATCATCATATCAGACAAGGAGGCTCAAGTCCAAGAGTTGATGGATAGTTTGGAGAGAACCAAGTATGTCATCACATACCTAGAACAAGAAAACAAACAACTAAGTGACAAGTAGGTCCTTATGGAGCTGGAACTTGAAGATGCAACTGTCACTTTGAGTCCCATTGAGAAGGAAATTGAGGGTGATAGAGAGATTTGGCTTGAAATAGTCAAATTTCACTTGGAGAAGTTGCTGAAGAAGGCCAATAGAGACAACCAGATCATCATGCACATGGCCTACCATTACAGGACCCAAAACAAAATTTTCAACATGAGCGTCAAACAGATGAAAGCTAGGCTAAGGCAGGCTCTAAAGGGAAAAAAAGAGGAGGATAGGCTTAGGTTGCTTGCTGAAGCTTCCTTGGCTCATCAAGATACTTTATGGTAGTGTTGCTCACCAATTTTGGTCAAGTTTGGAGGAGATTTTGTTTTTTGCAAATTTTGAAAATTTCACACACATAAAACCTGGCTCAACACACAATGCCATTGGCATTGCGCTTTTCCTAGGGGTACCCAATGGACAAATGGCTTTCATTTTTTGATGCAAAGAGATGAGTACATGTACCCTATGGATTTTCTAAGTTTTTGGGGCAGAATTGGTCGAACCAAAAGTCAAACAACACCCTAAAAATGACCTTTTTTCCACTTATGGAAACATAGAAGCAGTCTTGCGAAAATCAACTTTGATGGGTCAAATGAGATTCAAATGAATAAATTCTAGATGTTTTGGAAATTAGACTTCAATAAATTTCCAATGAGCTATCATGAGCTCAAATTGGATGCTGGGAATGCCTCCAAAGGGGACCTAAAATTGGTGTTGCGCGTTGGCCAATGGCGCTACACGTAGGATAAATTTTGCACAGGATGGCCATTTTTCTAAGTTTTGACTGTGATATTGGACTTTCTCTCATTAAGGATGTTTTACTAATGTTAATGGTGAATTGGCTTGTAAATATGGTGGATAAAGTAGCAGGGGTAGATTCACTAGATTAAAAGTCATTTTGAGCACTAATGAATTAGTTTCCTCACTTTTAGAGGCAAGTTGTTAGGATGCATAGATTCCAGTTTCTTGTTCAATGTTGGTTAGATTAGCTCCTAATCTTAGGGATTCGACCCTTGAGGATGGGAGGAGGTTTAATTCATGCCTATATCTTCTTCTTCTTTCTTATTGTAAAGGATTGGACGCAGCTGGATGCTTATGCTTTGAGTGGACATCATTTTGTATCAGTTTTAGCAGGAGATTAATGAAAAATTGCAGCTATTTCTTTGGGATCCATGTGGTATGATGTTTAGTTCAATTTCCTTTTTGTGATCATATGTTAGAATGTATTGTTGACTCTATTTCATTATTTAATTTCTTCTAAGTGAATGTTTTCAAGTTGATAGATAGAACCCATAGTATTTATGCTCTGCTTTGGGAAAATATTCACAATTTATGTTTTGTTCAGTTTAGGGAGGATCCATGTTGATCACATGCTCTTCCTAGCTTCTCAACAGTCTTGAATCACCTCACCAATCAAAAGCCTAAAGTGTTGAGCCTTGTGCATACCTTGCCCGATAGAACACCCTACAATTTTGACCTAATTTCCTTGCCCTAACTATTTGGCTCCTCCTAATCCAACAAAACCCTTCATAATCAAATCAAACCTTGTGCTACTATACCTATCCTAATATCATTTTCTTGATCTAGTCATTTTGGCTAATATCCTCACTAAAAGAGCCCTCTCCTGGTCTAATAGGGCTAGCTACTTGGCTAAGTGTGGTTTTTGTTTACCCTGGCATTGCCTTCCTTCAACCGGAGGTTCAATCTAGGTAATAACACTAACCTCAGTTTTAGTTCAGCATACCAACCTCAAACATATGGACAAACCGAAGTGGTAAACAGAATCTTGGGAAACTGATCTGGATTTAAATAGGAACGCAATAGATTACAGAGATAACCATAAATACAGAGATGCGATAACCATAAATAAAGAGATGCCGCGGAAATAATACTTCATTTCATTAATGGAAAATACCGAAATATGCTTACAACCAGAATTGGAAAACCAGCTAGGACGATGGTAGCATATCTCTGAGAAGAGATGTGCGGCTACATGTCTCTGAACTGTTCCGAACTTGAGTTACAATGAGGCTCGAAGGCCTATTTATTATTGAGAAACAATGGAAAACCCTTCACATTCCAAAGCCGACCCTTAGAAGATGAAACGCGAAATTGTGGGCCCCGTTTTGGGTAAATTGGTACATCAATTTCCCGGGGTCGTAACTTTGGCATACGATCTCCATTTGACGCGTATGATAGCTCGTTTGAAAGATCTATCCGAGAACTACCATTGTTGGAACGGGCAACATCGGTCCATTGCATGGACCCATGTTGCCCTTGGATT